>JASTUB010000220.1:0-27354 GCA_031124825.1 Saccharomycopsis vini
AGTAATCACCCTTTTAAAACTATTTTTTTTTAATAGTTCTAAGCGATCTTTTGAAGATTTTCCCCTAATATATATATGTATTATAGATTTTAATATAAATCTAGTTTTCTGTGTTGAAAAAAAAACAAAAAAAAAACACAATTTGAATGTGAAATTGCAATAATTAAAGATAAAAATAAAATCCAGGGGCAGAGTAGAATTCTGAACTTTTTGAAACTAAGTTTGTTTTTTTTTGTTTTTTTTTTATATTATTTATAGTTTTTTTGATCATTTGAAGATTTTCCCCCTTTTATATATATATAGATTTTAATATAAATCTAATTTTCTGTGTTGAAGATACATATATAGTGGTAAGTGCTTACACTTACATTGCAACAATTAAAGATAACAGCTAGGAGTTTTTGATGAAAAGAAGTCTCACCCTTTTAAAATTTATATGGTTTATTTGTTCTTTTAAAGATTTTCTCCCTTTTGTATATATACGTATAGATATTAACATAAATCTTGTTTTCTATTTCAAAAAATATTTTTTCTCCTCCTATCTATTGTAGCATTTATGCTAATAGAAGTCTAGTTTAACATGTTGAAAAAAATAGTTGTTGGTTATATAGAAGAATTTTAAGTTCACAAATGTGATCACAAAGTTAATAAATGAAGCGATTGATCAAAAAAAAAAAAAAAAAAAAAAAAAGAAAGTTCATAAAACTAATAAATAATTAAAGCATATTGGTATCTTTTTTGTTCCCATTAGAAAATAATAAAATCATCATATATACCTTTATATATTTGACAGGCAGATTTAATCTTTACTTCAACAAAATTTGACAGCTAATTATAAGGGCTCGCACCCGGCAGTTCTTTTTCTTTGATTGGATAAAAATAATAAAAAAAATAAAAAAAAAACATGGGACAATTATAATAGATTGATCTTACAAATTGGAGTTAGAGGAAGTTATAACTTTTTTTTTTTTACAAAATTTCAAAAACTTGACTATTTTAAAAACATAAAAAATGTCATTTGTTGTTAAAAGAACTGTTGGGGGGATCTTTTCATTTTTTGGAGGTTATGCCGCCATTCATTCACAAAAAGATCAATCTCAAGAATTCACCCCACGATCTCAACAAGAACAATCAATTGATGCAATTCAAAAAATCCAATCTTCATCTAAATATCAATCTTTAATAAATAATCCAAGATTTGTAATGTCAACCCATTCCAAAACTTTACCAAAGTCATATTGGCAAAACCATGTTGGAGAAGGATTATTATACGGGGTAAATTATTTTGAAATGGACCCTGTTATATTTTTGAATTCTCAAGATGGTGAATTGGTGGCATTTTACCAATTAGGTGAGAAACTTAATGACAAAAACGGCAACTTACATCATGGAGTCATTGGATTATTGTTGGATGAAGGTCTTTGTGTAGCTGGGTTTCCAAAATTGCCTCATAAAAGAGGAGTCACTGGGAAATTGAGCATTGATTATGAAAATTCAGCTGCTACAGGAGAAGCATTTATGTTACAAGCTAAAGTTGTGGAAAATAAGGGAAGAAAAGTTGTAATCGAAGGCAATGTTGGTGATATCACTGGTAATGAAATTTATGCAAAAGGGAGATGTATTTTGGTGGAACCAAAATGGTTTCAATACGTGAGTTGGATAGATCCATTTAGAATCACTGAACAGTAGAATAGAAGAAGTTTTGCATAAAATGATGTATATATTTTTGTTTGTGTGCGTGTGTTTTTTATTATAAATTAGGTTATTATTGTTATTTGCATTTTTGTTGGAGGATACTGATATTTTTTTATTTTTTTTAGTTTCTATATGACGGTATATATATACTATTACTGTTGCTATATTTTTGATATTTTAGATTATCTCTTTATGAATTATTCTAACATGACGCGCTGGCGGCACAGAATTCAAGAGAAAAATAATTGAGGTTCTTTGCGCGCTTCTTTTTTGTTCTTTTTTGGCGGTTAAACCCTATGGTAGGGAAAATGAAATAAAAAACAAAAAATGATTGAATTATATTTTATTTTATTTTTTTATTTATTTTTTTTTTTTTTTTGTTTAAATAATTATTAATTCGTTTACTTCATTTGCAAAATAAGTTTTATTTGTTGATAATTGAAAATAAAATTTGAGAAAACAATAGAGCCTTGTTGTAATTCTTTGTTTTGTTTTACGATGTAAACGAGCGAATACGAAACTCAGTTTTTTTTTTTATTTTTTTTTTTCTTCAATTTTTTTTTTCCAATAATAAACAAACTAATTTAAAAAAAAAAATTTTTTTCATTCTAATTATATTTATTTAATAAATATGATATTTTTATTTTTTTTTTTATTTTTAATTTTATTTTTTTTTAATATTTTTTTTTTATTAATTTTTTTTTTTTTTCACCTTTTGATTCTTTTCTTTCATCTTTTTGTATTATCTTTTCCATTTTCATTTTTATTTTTATTTTTAATTCTTATCGGCAACATGTCTCAAGAAGATAGACAACCGTTGGTTGAAAATGCTGTGGAAAAAGATTCAAGATACCTTAAACCTGAAGAAATTGAATGGGATTTCGGTGGTATACCTGGGGTTATTGGTATGTTGGTTGGTTTCCCTCAATTGATGTATTATATGTGGATTTCTGCTAGATTTTATGATGGCGCTCCAGCTTGGCCAACCTCAGATCAAACATGGAGTGAATTTTTTAATCAATACGGAAGTTTAATTGTTGATTATGCAATTCCTTCTACCAAAGCTTGGATAATATTTGTCACTTTTTTCGTTGTTCAAATGATTTTTTATGTCATTTTGCCAGGTGTTTGGACTCACGGTCAACCATTGAAACATTTGAATAACAAAAAATTACCATATTTTTGCAATGCTTTAGCTTCATTTTATGCCAGTATTTTGATTGCTACAGCGCTTCATTTTACAGGGTTATTCAAATTATATACAATTTTGGATATGTTTGGAGAAATCATGTCCGTTGCTATAATTTTGGGGTTTGCAATGTCAATTTCCCTTTATATTTACACCTTAACAGTTAGTGGTGATTATCATAGAATGACAGGTTATCATATTTATGATTTTTTCCTTGGTGCGCCATTGAATCCTCGTCTTGGAATCATTGATTTCAAAATGTTTTTTGAAGTTCGTATTCCTTGGTTTATTCTTTTTTTTTTATCTTATGGGTTATGTTTGAAACAATATGAAGAATACGGGGCTCCTTCCACTCAAGCATTGTTTTTATTACTTGCCCATTGGCTTTATGCTAACGCATGCTCAAAAGGTGAAGAACTTATTGTTCCAACGTGGGATATGGCTTATGAAAAATTCGGTTTCATGTTGTTATTCTGGAACATTGCCGGGGTTCCTTTCACTTATTGTCAAGTTACATTATATTTATTTTATCATGATCCATCAACTTATCATTGGTCTGCCTTATACAACATTTCTCTTTTTGTCACATTATTGGGTGCTTATTATATTTTTGACACTTGTAATGGTCAAAAAAATTCTTTCCGTAAAATCCTTAATGGTGATACAGAAATCCGTCGTTCATTTCCTTATTTACCTTGGCAAGTTCTTAAAGATCCAAAATATATCAAATGTGAAAATGGTTCAACTTTATTGACTGATGGTTGGTACAAATATGCTAGAAAAATCCATTATACTGCTGATTTGACCCAATCTATTACTTGGTCATTGATGTGTGGATTTGGTTCTCCATTTATTTGGTTTTTCCCAGTATTCTTCACAATTGTGTTAACTCATAGAGCATTTAGAGATGAAGCTAAATGTCAAAAGAAATATGGCAAAGATTGGGATAGATATCTTAAAGAATGCCCATATAGATTTATTCCATTTGTTTGGTGATTTCTGGTAAAAAAAAAAAAAAAAAAAAAAAAAAATTAGAATGTTCTTTAGATGTATTTATTTCAATTAATAGAACTGTTTTTGGTGTAGAAATTACATCATAATAGTTGCTTTTATTCAATTCTTTTAGAAAGAGTTTCTTTCAATATGTTTCATAATAAAATTATTATCATTATTATCATTATTATCATTATTATTATTACTATTATTATTATTATTTTTCAATTACTATTTTTTAATTATTCTTATCAATAAAATTATTTTTGTCAATGTAATTATTATACTTTAAATTACTCATATCATTGTAATTGTTACTATTTTTTTTTTTTTTTTTTTTGTTCTTATAAATCATTAATGTCTTCATCACCGTGTTTAGAAAATTTATTGTGCTTACAACCCCAATGATTTAGAAAAATCTAACAAAAAAACAATGTAAACTATAATATAAAAGACAACTGAAAAACTTGCAACTTCTAAAAATTATAAAAGTGGTACAAAAATATAAATATAATTATCTAAAAGGCAAAACAAAAGAAAATTCAATCATATAGCGGTATAATCAAGTTGATCGGATGTTTGAAATTCATTCATATCTAAAGCAACAATGGCACTTTCCTTAACAACAATATCTTTATCATTCAAATGTTGTTTCAAGATTGGAATGACTTCTTCGGCATCAATGTCACCCAAAGCTTCTGCTGCTTCATGTCTAACCATTGGGGCTTGAGTATCATCATTCAAAACTTTGATCAAATCTGGAACGACAACTGGATTACAAATTTGACCAAAAATATAAGCGATTTCATGTTTGAATAATGCACTTTCATCGGCAAATCCAGTGGCCAAAGCTTTACAAGCTTCATCTGTTCCAATATCTCTTAATCTAAACATTGCTCTATATCTTTTGAATAATGGAACAGTTGTATCATTCAAAATTTGTTGTAATTCTGGAATGGTATATTCTTTATCAACGGCCAATGGTGGGGCAGGATCAATCGAACTATATAAAGAGACTTCCAAATTTTCCTTAATTTGGGTCCCATTTTGTTCTTTTTGCCATTTAATTCTTTCGATTGCCAATTCACAAGTTTCTCTAATTTCAATCAGTGGATCATTTTTGAAATATTCAACCAACAAATCCATACTTTCCTCATCTCCTAGAGCTCCAAGAGCTTCGGCAGCTTCATGACGAACCATACATTGTTGATTTATATCTTTCAAAACTTCTCTAAGTAATGGAGCAGCATGAAGATTCTTTGTTTGACCCAAAACATAAGCTGCCTCATGTTTCAACAATTCTGAATTGTCGGCAAATGATTCATCGATATATTCAACAGCAAGGTTGGCACGTTTAGGATCGGTTTTCCATTCTTCACCAACAGATTTCAAGTTAAATAGCACACGGAATCTTAATGATAAAGGTTCTTTACCACTCTTGTTACACAAGATATCTCTTAATTCTTCAAGATTTTCGGTATCTTCACGAGACATTATTATGATTGTGTTTTAATTATAAGTAATTTGGTAACAATTGGAAGAAAAAAAAAAAAAAAAATGTGTATTTGGATAATCAACTTCAAAATGAAATTTGATTTTTATTTATTTTTTATTTTTTATTTATTTTTTTTTCTTTCTTGTTATCAACCTCAAAACTATTTCAAACAAATGGCTGATTATTTATCGATTTTCCTTTTCTTTTTTTTGTGGTGGAAAAAATTTTTTTTTTTTTTAAAAAAAATTCCATCGGAGGGGGTGTTTTTTGATGTATCAAAAAGGGGGTCCAAACAACTTAGAAAAGAATATTCTTTTATCTTTTTAATCTCTAGAAATATTTTTTCAAAATTGTGATTTTACACACAAGTATATTGATTGAAAAAGATCAATTTTCACCAATATAATTCATTCCAGAGTTAAAAACTTTGCCTCACCACCATACACACAAGATAACATTTGTAATAAGTAATATTATTTAAATGTATATGTATGTACATATTCCAAATTTAAATTCATTAATTTTTGTCTTTTTGACATTGAATATGTCTCTAATTTTACTTGTTATTCAGTCAACATACAGCATATATCCACTCACCTATGTACTTTTACCCACTTAAACAATCAATTTTCTTCATTTTTTCCGCATAAATAAATTATACTTCTATTGAAAGTATAATAATAAGAAGAAAAGCAAAAAAAAATTGATCACCTATGAGCAGGAAAAAAAAAAAATAAAAAAAAAAAAATAAAAAAGTAAAAAAATTTTTGTTCAATTGCATACGTTGAGCTCACCTTGGATAATAAACGTTCAATCTGAATGTTCTAATCAAAGCTTTTTTTTTTTCCTTATTTTTTAGTCTAGCTATCTTTTTATGATTTTTTATATATTATATGTCATCTTCAATAGATGAAATTAAACTACTCCATTTCAATAGATATGAAGGCGTTTATTTGAGTTACAGAGTTTCTCTGGTCGTGAAAATTCAATTAGATAGAGTGTCAAAACTTGGTGGTGCTGTGAACAATGAATTCATCCATTTTTTTTTTATTCGATTCCTAGATTGAAAATATTTAGTTTCTGATCATATCCTGGATAATCCCAATTCAATTACGGTAATAATTTCCAACATTAAGTAGAGTCATTGTCACTAGTTTATCTTAAAGAATTTGAGTGTGGTAGTGGGGAATTTATTTGTGTCAACTTTCCCCCCATACATCTTTTTAGAATGTTCGTGATATTTCATTTTCAAAACGATGTGGAATTAAATTGTAAGATATTTATGTTGATATTCATTAGATGTAATGTATCAATGTTTTGATTTTCTTATAGAAGGATCAATTACCAATTTCCCAAAGTGGGTCAATTATTTCTTTTTTTTTTAAAAAATAGAATATTACTAGATTTGTATTAAAATCTATACATAGATATATATAAGAGGAAAATCTTCAAAAGGTCAAATAAAACCATATAAAAATAGTTTTAAAAGAATGAGAGTTCTACCCACCAAAATAAAGTAATATAAAATAGAAGTAAGTAAGGTTTCTTGAAAAGGACCAAGAAAGAAGAAAAAAATAGAAAGAAGAAAAGGAAAAAATAAAGAAAATGGAAAACTAAAATCAAAAATATCTAATAATCATAGAGACAAATAAATGTTCTTGATGATATATTCATTGTCTCTAATGGATCTTGAAGAGTGATGCATTAAATGATTCATACTCACTAAAGCCCCTTATATCAATACATTTAGAGTGTTATTCTCCGTATTCAGTTAGCAAACCTAACGTGGGGGCCCAGTTCTATTTCCTCACTCGCGCTCAAACTTATGCAACCTTTAATAGTATATTTATAAAAACATGATATCTCAAAAAACACAAAATAAAAAACACAAATTATCCGTGATAGTTTAGTGGCTAGAATCCCCGCTTGTCGCGCGGGGGACCGGGGTTCAATTCCCCGTCGCGGAGTTTTTTACTTTTTCCCAAAGTATAACAGAAAACAAATTAGATCTATAATATGCAACATAGCAGAGTTAAATATTACTTTATCATGAATGAAAAATATTTTGTCTCAGAGATCTCGCTCCACGAGAGAATTTTTTTCTCAATAACATTCAGTTTTGTCGATAATTAATTTCAAATCTACATTTTATTGAACGTTTTGGTTTTATTATATTGAAAAGAAGAACATGCAACTAATTTATGATCTGTCTGTTTTTTTAATCTAATATAATATAACTTACTATCTAAATTGATATTAGACTAAGTATTGCAAATAGCCAACAACAATATAAGCAGTTAATATCAATAAAGGCTCGGTCCCATGGAGAAAGTGTGCAAGACTTTATTTAAACCTAATTATTTGTACATTTTTGTGAAGCAATATTATAGATTTTTGGGAGAATTTTTAGCGGATTTGGTGTTTGTTGAGAAAGCTGGAAGCAATCGTGGTTTTTATGGATTAGCATTTTGAGTTTTTTTTTAATCATAATGTTTGAGGTGAGTTTGTACTACCATGTTTTCTGGTGTTTTTGAGCTTTTGTTGAGGATTTTTTGGTATAACTGGCTCTTTGTTTTTGAGGAGAGCTTTGGCCTACAATAGGGCTAGTATTATATTTTTGCTTTGAAGGAGTGTTTGTGATTTTTTGTTGAGGTGGAGTTGTTAAGTGTGTTCTTTTTTTACGTCTGGTTTGTACTGTCCATCCTTCCATATCATGTGTACCTGCTGCGTTTTGGTTTTTGTCACAAATTTTTTCATCAGAAGATATTGATTTTTGGGTATTCTGAACCTTTGTGTGAATTTGCAGAACAAAATTTACATTTTGAATGTGGGCATCCAAAGCACTGAAGCTACATAAACATACTTCTCAATTTATGGTGTTTGGAACCCCTCTAAATAATTTTTTATTCCTTTTCCGGTAACAGAAGCTTGAAGCCTTTGAAAAAAAAATTTGAAATCTTTTTCAAAACCCCAGACTGCTTTTAGCAAAAAATTGGATGTTCTCGAGTTTTTCCCATACTAATTTTTTTGGTAATTCAGGGTTACAGTTTTTTTTTATTATGGGAGTTGGTGACACTAAATACCTGCTAGCGGGTTGCTGTCACACAAACACATTTAGTTAGTTTCTGGGTAGTTTTCTTGATTGTGCGCAAACTTACAGCCCTTACATTTCGCCATTTCAAATATTTTTAAAAATTATAAAATCACTTCCAGATATGAAGTAAAACAATAAAATAATGAGCCTGTCATAGTTGCCCATCCCATTTTCTTACTTTTGAAGTAGTAATCCTTTTTAATAACTTGGTATATTTTATGCAACTTTTTAAGGATGATTTGATGCTCAAAGTATATAATCAAGATAGCTTTATTAAAAGATTTTTTATTCGAGCATCTTCTTTGTCTCTTGGAAATCTGCGAGCTTTGAGAATTACCGTCAAAGGGTTGGAACACTTCCTTATTTTGTATTTTTTTGAAAAAGGGAAAAGCTTATAGAACTTATGGATGCAAAAATAGCCATGTTAGTAAATTAGAAAAATTGAATCAAAAACAAACTCAACTTACGTATACAAATTTAAGCCTAACTCATGAAACCGTCTTCTCATTTGGCGAAAACTCATTCATATAGTCCAAAAAAAAAAAAAAAAAATTATACTGAAGATTTACATGAGCTGTGTAAGTGTTTTCTATTATCTCATTTCGAAAACATTGTATATTTAAATGATAATATCATTTACCGATAAGGGAGTGGATGAATATTCGGAAACAAAACATGAATCAAATCAATTTCGCCAGAAAAAATAGATAGTAATTCTTTGAAATGTTTTCTAGGTAAAAAAAAACTCAACACAAATATCAAAAAACTCCGCGACGGGGAATTGAACCCCGGTCCCCCGCGCGACAAGCGGGGATTCTAGCCACTAAACTATCACGGATAATTTGTGTTTTTGGAAGTATCATGTTTTTATAAATATACTATGAAAGGTCGCATAAATTTGAGCGCGAGTGAGGAAATCGAACTGGGCCCCCACGTTAGGTTTGCTAACTGAATAAGGAGACTGACACTCTAAAGGTATTGGTTTAAAGAGGTTTTAGTGAGTAGGAATCTTACACTACCAATAGAATAGCGCCCTATGTAGATTTCCTCCTACCTTGAAAAGGTTGCCTACATGGCTGTAATACGCACATCCCAACCCCCCGTCATGAGTATCCCCCTCCTCTCTGTGGGATGACAATTTTATAAAAATAATACGACTGCTCTTTACTACAAATATTGGAGAAATACCACGAGTACAAAAGCCAATGGCGCTCAATACATATGTTTTCTCTCGTATGTATTATCGTGAACCCTTCAATCCAATGCTGCCCGACGAAATTGCTCTGTTAAAAAAGATAATTAGAGCACCACTTAAACCTTAAGGTATTAGTATTGCTAAAATTGAAATGCTTCCATCTCAAGGTGGGTTTAGCCTATTGCATATTGAAGATCAATTTGTTGATAATCATTGCAATATAATTCTCACCCTTATCACCGATCCCAATAAACAATTTTATTCAATATATTTCAAATCTAAAATTCAATTGATAATTGACTCTTTTATTAGAACACACCTTGTTCAATATAATAACATTATTATGTCTCCCACACAAATTTTTACTACACCATGGCTGTATATCCAATTTTAGTACATAAGAAAGAAGATATAACCCATTCTCTTCGAAATGCCATAATAACGCTGCGTGTCTTAAATTCATATGAAAAAACATGGATATCATCTTGGTTTAATACCATTCGCATACAATAAAAACCAATGTCACTTCAAATATTAACTATAGAACAAAGAGCCAAATTTATACAATCACATTTGGAAAATGATCTATTAAATGATATTATAATTGATTTTAATGGTGAAATTATACATACCCATAATCTACGACTGATGAGTAAGAAAAAAGCAACAAAAGAAACTGCAAGGTGCACAAAATGATACCATAACGAATGCTATTGGTTTTTCTCAACAAGATTGGTAATTATTTTGGGGTCAGCTCAAGAAATTACTGCTCATTTATTCAGCCAAATTTTAAGATTTCCATTTCGCTCTCCTTGGTCCATAAATTTGGACTCTCTTTAAAGATTGTTCACATTGTGGATACAAATATGATGGCAACAAATTAAATATAATTCATCACATTCTCCACACATGGTCTTTCACGAAATAAAATAAGAGTGTTTGTAGTTTATCATCAATCGATTTTAAATGCTTCACTAAGCAATCCTCTTTTATTCTTTTATCTGGTCCTCAATTTTTAAGTCTTCCCTAAGTTTGATTTCATTTACTATTAACTATTGTTAAATTTGTTTCATTTTATTTCAATTTATTATCATCTTATTATACATGAGGGGTTTGTTTTTATCATTATCATTATAATGGTAATACCATTAGTTTTCCTCTAAGACAGAACTGATATCCTTTTTTAGGTTTTTTCCCCTTATATAGTGTATAGTTTTTTCATTTAATGCACGACTTTTTGTGATGGTAAAAAAAAAAAAAAAAAATTCAAGTACTAAATATAGACAAAGAGTCAAATTTATACAATCACAAAATATTTTTGCATAACTCTTATTTTGTTTTCTTTTATTTTCCATTAGCTTCATCATTGATTAACATTCCGTTATTGGTATATTAAAACATATTCATATGTTATATAATCTGCTGTGGTATTTTCCTTTTTTTTTTTTTTCAACACGGAAAACTAGATTTATATTAAAATCTATACATATATATATATATTAGGGGAAAATCTTCAAAAGATCGCTTAGAACTATTAAAAAAAAAAATAGTTTTAAAGGGTGATTACTCACCAAAAACCCCTAGGTTTAATTTTTATCTTTAATTATTATAATTTAATTGTAGGTATTCAAACGACCGCTAAAATTAGAAAAATAAAGTTGGTTTATGTTTCACACATTTGATAGCATCAAACCTCCCATGGGAAAAATGGCAAAACGCTTTTATCAAATATGAAAAAAGAAGAAAATTATTCAACCATTTCGCTTGTCTCTTGGTGTTTTTTTTTTTTGTTTTATCATATCAGGAACGAACCCGTGTGTACACGTTTATTTTTGTATGATATTCTTGAAAACTATACTTTTGATTATGTATTTTTGAATCATTGTTTTTTTTTTTGGCTTTTTTTTTTTTAGAGCTGAATACATGGCTTTATTTACAATTAGATAATATAAAATAGAGATTCTTATTTCTTCGCTAGAACGATTACAATGAAGAATGATTTAAAAACAATGCAAATATTTGAAATATAGTACAGTATGAATGGTTTGTAGATATATGTACATTTTGCAAAGAAGTAACAGCAAACCTACAGGTATTATAAAAGGAGTCATCATATTTGATCATTTGAAAATCACTCTCGAGCAGCAAAGTGGGGAGAAGATGTAGGCTGTATTACAAATTGAAAGTGAGTTATATGATAATTTGACATTAAGAAGGTTTGTGAGTGAGTAGAGAAGATGAAATGATTGTGAAAAAAGTAAACTTGAAATCAAATTTAAAAGAATAAAAGAAAAGAAAAAAGAAGAAGAGATAAAAAAAAAAAAAAAAACATACTTAGATGGTTTAGTTTGTATGAAAAGATTTTTTTTTTTTTTTTTTTTTTTTTTAGATAAGTAGATATTTTGAAAAATGCTACAATAACATTTGTTGCCATAATTATTTAGATTCAGATTCCTTTTATTACTTGTCGGCTATTTTAAGGATTTTTCTCTACGCCCATGGCCTTTTTTCCCTTTCTCTATTTTATAATTTTATTAGCTTTTCCAAGAAATTGTGTTTTGATATCATTTATAATCTTCACTTTTCCTCTTTTATCGTGCACTTTTCTCTCGCTCTCTTTCATATAATCCAATTATCTTACATTCGCCCCAGTCATTTATACATTTTCTTTTTTTTTTTTGAGGGGGGGGGGGGGGGGGGGGGGGGGGGGGGTGTGGGGGGGGGGGGGGGGGGGGGGGGGGGGGGGGGGGGGGGGGGGGGGGGGGGTACATCACAAACCAAAAAAATCAACCAGCTCCCTTTTAAAAACAAATGCGCTTGTATCGCTACTATATCGTTTTAGATTAGCTTATGACATAATATAGTGATGGTTTATTTATTGATAATAACCTAATGATGTCTATTGATAATAGCAGTTTATCCCATTCTTTGGGACTTATTTCCAATGTCACCTCGGAGCCGTCTTCTGTCAATACGACATCATCTTCGCTGATAATCCCGAAGATCGTTTCTCTACTAGCGGATTCTGTGGTTGCTCAATTCCATGAAAGTGAGCTTCCTCAACGAAATATGAACATTTACTTGAATTATTTAGTATCTCGTTATGCTTTGATGTGTATGTTTATCGCAGTTGTACTCAATAGAACCATGCTTTTTGCATCCATAAATACAAATAACCATCATGATAGGGCAAGACAGCCGGCCTCTGATAGATTTTTCCAAAACATTCTCTTCAAGCTTAGAAGATTATTAATTAATACTCGTTTCTCAAAAATTGTGAAGTACTCTCTTAGGACAATTGTAATCAGACTTTTATTTATGAATTTGAAGAAAATTATAATTGGCTTGAATTGTTATGCAAGACCTGTTAATATGTTATTAAACAATTATCGATATTTTAATTATGATACGAAATGGGCTATCGAAAACACAAAATATTTCACGCCGGTTCAATTCAATGCTTCAGATATTACCGAACTTTATAATAATGTTGATCTGAATCATCTATCTACAGGGTTCTATAATAGTAGTGTTATTATCGGGAAAAATGGAAGTATCAACTATGAGACAAAAAGCTTTGGCAAAGTGGGACCTTCAGCTAACTTTTTGTGGCCATTATTTTTAACTATTTGTTTAAGTCAATTTGTTGAAACCTTTTGTTCTACAATAAGTGGTGAACATCCTCATGCGGATACATCATTTACATTGTTTGAACATTCTTTGGCGTTCCATGAATTTGATTTTAGATCATCTTTACCTTATTTTGAAGCTTTGGAAAAACCAACACCAGAACTTTTAGTATTATGCTTATTTTCAGTTATGAACCACATGTCAATACATATACTTAAACTTTTCCACTTGATGAAATCCCGTCTCATAATATCAACGATCCTTGGTTTCAGTTTTCTTTCTTACTATATTTACTCAATCATTTCTGGTCGGCTAATATTTTTTCCTTCGATGGTTGTGGTTTCTTTCTTGCCTCAATTTGGTTTGTTATTTATTATATCCATTTGTTCTGTTATTTATTTCTGTGCTATTTTAGTTTCCGAAAGTGAAGGCAATACTTTAAAATTGTCATTCACTAATTTAGGAATCGAGAATTTGAGCATCAGTAGCTCTGATGATTTCCATACTTTGTTGATGAAATTAGGGGTCATTGCATTGGCTACAACAACAAAGAAGTCATACATCAAGGAGCTTTCGTATATTGAATTACCAGATTCAAGTTGGTTAGAAAATGAGTTATTGCAATTGGCAACTTCGGAAAGTGGGGAGAATGATGAAGGAAGTTCGATTTATAAGAAAAGATATTTATCTAGTTATAATAATTTTTTGGCCTTACCGCCAGAACTACTACAAATTATTCAGAAAGAGCAATGTCGTGGATCACGTCGAAGACAAAATGATGGAGCAATTGATGGAGAGAATAGTAATGAAATTGATGAAGAGAATACTTGGGGGTTGATGCAAAAATTCAGAAAATTCAAAGATTTAACACAATTTTTCTTTGCGTTAATTTGGGCATTGATATTTAAAAGAAAGCCTATAAAAGAAAAGCAGAGAATTTTGAAGCGTAAAAATGAACTTTTGAAAGGTACTTATTTCAACAAATTTAGAAATGGCAATACAGGTATTTTAAAAGAGCTTTCAGAAAAGGATACAGGGTTTGATAATGAAAATGGCACAAACTTATATTTTTTCGAAGATGACGAATTGAATATTAATTATCAAAAGTTTTTGGAAGGTAAGCTTTTAGCTGATAGAGATGATTTAGGTGAAGATCCAGATTATGAGCCTATCAACTATGAATATGGTAGTGATGTAGAGGAAATTGAACCACTCGAATTTGATTCTGATTATGAGAGTGATGCTAGTTTTTCTGGCTCACTTTCCATTGCTCCTAGAAAAAGAGGAAGGCCACCAACGATCACAAAAACTTTTGAAGATCAAAGAGTACTAAGCAGATTGGAAAAGCCAGATCGTGAAAACATGATTGGGGAAGTATTTGATGTTGAACAATTACAGGCGGTATTGTCTTCACGTAATAATGGAACATTTGATTCCTCATGTGGCGTTAGCAGTGCAATCAATAGTAATTATAATGATTTTTTGCAAATTTTATCTTTACACATGTCTCGTTCAAGTGCTTTACCATTAACGAGATCCAAATATCAAGCTACAACAGAGGACTCCGAAGCATCAAAGATTATGAAACTTGTAATGGAGAAAAGACGACATTTAACTACAAAGGGTAGTCTGGAACTTGATGATGATGATGCGAAATTACTTAGACAATTCACTTGTGTCATTTGTCAGACCAATCCTAGACAGATTATCTTATGGCCATGCAAATGTTTTGCAATTTGTGATCAATGTCGTTTAAGTTTAGTTTTAAGAAACTTCAATAATTGTGTATGTTGTCGTCAATCTATTGACGGATACAGTAAAGTTTTTATGCCATGAATGATTTTTTTTTTTTTTTTTTTTGATTTATTTTTATTTTTTTCGCTTACTTCTTGCAATAATATTTTGTTGATATGATTTTTTCTCAAAAAATTTTGTTAGTTTTCTTTCTTATTTTCTTAACGCTAGTAATAATCATAATAATAGACTGTTTTATTTCTATATACATATGACATCTAATATCTATTTTTTAATAATTGTCGTTTAACAAAGAAGTAGTAGTTTGTAATTGGACTTAGATAAGTACAGAAATACAATCGCGTAAATTTACTTCTCAAAAAATGTGATAATTTTAATAACCATAATAAGCTGCATAAAAGGTCTGGTTTTTTTTCAAAAAGAATCAATCTTGAAGGAAAACTAAATGAAAAGAAATGCTAAAATAGAGTCGTGTATAACCAACAACAGAAAAAATTCACCGAGATTTTCAAAGTAATAATACTCTTAGATTTTAGTGTTGCAGCAGATGAATCAAATCACTTTTTAACCAGTCATATCAAGCTCATGAAATATTATTGTTATTAAGAATAAATTTAAGAGTTCATTTCACGAAGCTTTAGAAGGAGGGCTTTGAAGAGCTTGATTGACATAATGTTCTAATATTTTTTATATGAATTATATATTTAGAATTATAATCAATATTCAAACTCTTATATATCACTTTCCAAACGCTTTTCAAATTAGGTTGGTTATAGATTTATATTCACTGTGAAATAGTGACACACATTCTCTATGTACGTACTTTTAAAGCGTTGTTTTTGTGTTATCTGCCAAAATATACCGCGACGCGTAGTTCACCAAAATTGAAAACTGGTTTATTGATAATATTTGAATAATAGTAAAAAACAACAGTATAATAGTGCATAAAAAATTGGCTAAGTTTTTTTGCTTTTTTTTATATTGTACTAAGAGAAGCTCATCGTGTAAAATAACAAAAGATGAGATTAGAGATTCATTTAATTTTTGAAGTGGAGCTTTTGGCGAACTTAGACGTGCTCTGTTATTTATAGTGTTGTGTCATAGTTATGCTATTTTAACTTTATTTTTATTTATTTTTACTTTATTTTACTTTATTTCATTTCAATTTTACTTCTTTTATTTTCATTAGATTTCATTTTATTTTATTTTATTTTATCTTACTTTAATTTTCTCTGATCAGAAACAAGTGTCAAAACTTGGTGCTGACTTGGATTTCACTTTCACCCTTTATAATTCTTTTTAGCATTTTCTTTTTTTTTTTCTTTTTGATATTTACCCACGATTTATCTAATTTATATACATAATACATTTTATCTATCTATTTAATCTAATTTACTAAATTTCATCCGTAAAGATGAGAATTTAATATCGATCATCGAAGCATCAATATTACAAGTGTCAAAAATAGCTCGTTTATCTTTTACTTTTTTCAAACTTGGACTCTTTCTTATTAACCATATATTGAACATTGTGTGAATATTGCTTTCTTAGAAAGTCAAAATAATAAGAAAAAAAAATAAGAACTATGTTCTTATAATTTTTTTTAATAACAAGTATAAGACCTATCAAATCTAGGTGGGTAATGGACAGGTATGAGCATCATAGACCGAAGTTTAATATTTAATCATGTAAAGCATACTATGTATATATTTTCAGAGATTTTAAACAAAACAAAATACTACATCAGGGATTGAGCCCTACATAATTTATATCAACCAAATTGGTGCACTACATCACTTCTTTCAAATTTTTTTTTTTATTGCGATTACTTTTTCTATATTAAAGGATCGTGAATATAATATATGGAAAAAAAAAAAAAAAAAAAAAAAAAAGAAACGAAATGAAAGAAGATAAAGAATTGCTTGAAGACACTATTTACATTATTAATGCGTGGTTAAGGAGGAAATGTTGGGGTTTCGCAATACCTGGGAGGAATAAAAAATCAAATTTAAAATAATCGTACGGAGAATAATAACAAAAATAACAACAAAATGAAATAAAACGAGAAAAAAAAAAAAAAAAAAAAATTGATCAAACATTTTCTTATAAAAAACTAAATATTAAGCTTAAATATTCATATGCAATTAAGCTCAAGCTCTAACAAATTTTCTTTTACCACCCTTCTGAGCTCTTGCTTCCAATTTTGCTTGTCTCTTTGATTTAGGTTGTTGACTACCATCGTTATCAACATCACCATCAGCGTCGGTAACTGGTGCTGGAGCATTTTTTTTCTTACTAAGGCTACCGCCAATGAAGTTTTTGCCCAATTTGACCAACCACCACATTTTGTATACTGCAAATGATGGAACAACAATTAAAAGCCAATATAATTTGTTGGTACCAAAGATACTAACCAATATATCCAAAATCAAAGACAAATATACAACATCAAACATATACTCTGTCAACCCTTGCTGTTGTAAATCTTGGACAGAACCTTGAAGTTGGTGATTATTGGAATCATATTTAGGACGACCTGAAGTTTCGAGAATATATTCACAAATTAAAAGTGGAATATTTAAAATTATAAATGGCTTTGGATTCGATGGTCTTTTAAAATAAAAAATACATAATGAAGTGAATGAAAGAATTCCAATAGTAACTTGATGTAAGAAATTTAAAAGTTTGACATTATTGTTGGCAATTTTTTTTTGAGATGCACCGGCCATTTTTGAAAACAGTTTGATTTTTTGTTTATAGTTTTGAAATAAAAACTCGCCAACAAGTTACTTTGATAACGATAATTTTTTCGATTCCGAAGATCTTTTTTTTGGTGATGAATTAAAAACGATCGAGAAAAAAAAAAAAAAAAAGAAAGAAAGAAAAAGGTGAAGGTGCGCTTAACGAACTGGTTTTTCAAAATTGCAGAATATTGTTGTTATTATGAAGTTACAAAACATCTTCTATAACGATGTCGTTGTATAGACTAAAAAGCAAAAAAAAATATATAAATAAATTAAAATTGAATTTAGATTGATATTGATCATCATAGAGCAAGTCTTCAGTTATGTGACCAGGGGCCAGGCCAACTCCAATGCTTTGAAGAGATGATTTTCTTTAAAGGGTGAGCATGTTAGGTGTAACCAAAAATTTGCAAAAGCAAAAATAAACTAAAAAAGAATATAACTTACAATTCTCATTGAAAAAAAAAATTTTTTTTTTTTTTATTTCAAAAGATACCCTAAATAAAGTCAAAGATCAAAAAAAGTCGAAACAAATTGCAAAACGAAAGAAAGGAAAACAACTACCAAACAAACAAGCAAAAGCAAAAAAAAACTCAAACCAGTAACTTCAAAACAAAAAAAAACAAAAAAGGGTAAATAAGGAAAAGAAACAAAATTCTGTTTCTGAAAAAAGAAATCAATCATCTATTTTAAGCTTCATTTATGGAATATCTTTGAGCTGAAAGGAATCCATTAACAGAACTTAAACGTCAGCTTGAGCAAGACCAACTTGGGAGTTTTCGATATCGTAGTAGACGTAAGCAGATCTCAAGAAAGCATCACCGAGAATATAGTATTCAGCACCAGAGTCCATGACACCGAAGAGACATTTGTCAGTATCATATTCGTACAAAAAGTCGGCGAATGGAACAGTAATTTCAACACCGCTGAAACTGAAAGTGAAATCATCACCAGTGGCAGAACAAGAGGTAACATAACCACCAACATCACTGTTGTAAGTACCGTATTTTTTACCAATGGTAGAAGCAATAGAGCTTGGAGCGTAGAGCAAAGTGGTACCGGAATCCAACAAACCTGGGTAGGATTTAGAAGCAAAAGTGGTAGAGCCGGATTTGATACCTTCGGTTTCAACGAACCAAGCAACTGCAGAAGAAACTGAGTCACCTTCATCATCAATGTCAACGACATCCAAGGTAGCCATGGTTCCGGTATATTTGGAGCTGTCGATACCACCGAAAAGAATAGAACCACTAGTAGCATCAACAGAGTTCAAGTACAAAGAGTAAGAAGCAGTGTCAATGACCCCTTGTTCTTTCAAAACAAGTGGGAAATTGTTGTAAGTGAATGCATTACTTTGAGTAGCAGAAGCTTCGTTACCTTTCAAACCAATACCGAGAATACCAATTCCGGAATCTTGTTTAGTACCGTAACCGAATTCAACACCGCTGACAGTAGTACCACCAAGAGTGACAGTTTCAGTGGCCCAGACACCTTCAGCATAAGAACCATCACCGTAACCGATGTCAAAACCAGAAGCAACTTCTTTGTAAGTGGATGATTCAGAGGAACTGTAAGTACCACCAGATGAGGTAGTACCAGCACCTGGAACCCACAAATCGGAAGAACCAGTATCAAGGAGAACTTGAAGAGTTTGACCTGGAGTACCTAATTCAATGTCGACTTGGTAGTAAGAGTATTCATTATCCAAAGTAACAGTAAGACCGGCTTCTTTAGAAGATTTGATGGTTCTGGCAATAGTGGTGTTAATTGGAGTAGAAGATTTCAAAACTTGGAAGTCAAGTTGAAGAGTTTTATCACGCTTTTCAATAGGAGCAGCTAAAGATAAAGAAGCAAGAACAGATAATAAGATTGATTTTGAGAAAAGCATTTAAGGTTTTTTTTTGTTGGTTGTTTGTTTGGTTGTTCAATGAAGAAAAGATGATGATAAAAAAGAAAAAATAATCCACTTAGTCTGATTCCCAAGTTGAGGATTTGAACCAATTTATATTCAAAAAAAAACAAAAAAACAAATTGAGAACCTTTGCTAAGTTATCTTCTTTGATAGCATGGCAAAAGATGTTATTACCTCAAAGATTAAGATCAACTTAACGGAATATGGCATCAATAATTTTTACTTCAAAAAGAAAATAGTCTCCATCATAAAAATCTTGATGCAACCACAAATCAAGCTAAATTGGAAAAAAAATAAAAATAAAAAGTAAAAATAAGAAAGAAATATCTGGTGTGTGAATGTTTTTGCAAGGAGCCATAACAGTTTACGAGTCGACGGTTGCATGTTGATATGCGTCTGTATGCACTGATATGTACCGTCAGGACCCTAATAACAACAACAATAAAAAATTTGCGATTTTTTCAACTAAAATTGTAGTTGAAATTTCAAAGAATAAGTAATTTGCATGAAATAAAGATAAGGCATTTCGGATAAGGCCTTGATTGGAAGAGACAAACAGACGTACACCACAAAATAAAATTGAAGAAAAACAAAAGAAGATTAGGTCATTTGTAAGATTGATAACATGAAATCCATTTCTATTTGAAAACATAAAAATACATTTTTTCATTTAAATGATAAAAAGATTTTGACGTAATAAAGGGGAGAGAGTTTACGAAGAAAAATTTGAGTAACAGAGAGAAAATAATAAAGACATCGTTAATTAAGTTCTTGGGAATTGTAGAAAAAGAAAAAGAAGAAAAAAAAAAAAAAAAAGAAGAAGTGGATAATAGTCATGATTATAAAAAATTAGTTCTTTCCGTGCCGAGTGATTGTTTATCGGGCATCCACAATCGAGTTTAATATGTGCATGCAGTTAGTTGAGATCGGCCTCTGTGTTTTGAGGTTAGTCTGTGTGTGTCATGTTATATACATGATTATCAACTTTAGTGAAGACCTAGAAAAAAAAAAAAAAAAATAATTGAGCAACTAACAAACTAAATAAACAATTGCTTTTTAAACAATAGACTCTTTTTCTTGCACCCAAAAAAAAAGGGGGAGTAGTTTCAGATCTATTATTTTTACACAATCAGTATATGAGATTGAAGATCCTTTTAACAACTGGATTTCTTGTTTTTTTCCACATTTTAATTTTCTTATATTTTTGCAAATTAATTAAACTGAATTTCGATAAATTAAATCAGTTCATGATAACCCAACCTCAATTGTTTCTCTCCAGTTCGGTTGATTTACGACGGCAACGACTGCTAGAGACCCTGAAATTGCTACTAAACATAGATTTCTGGGCTCGATTTTACCCAAGAAATTTTACTTGGTTTGATGTTTCAGACAACTTGTACCAAATTCAAATCAGCCTCGATTGGTTGGATTTTAGTTTTATTTTTGTGGTAGACAATTGTTTAAAAAAACCTAGGGATATATATGAAATTTTTGCAACCTGTATTGCTACCAAAATGTTGTCTTTTTAATAAGATCATTTTTTAATTTGATTCAATTACTGGATATAAATTCTATTCAAGTGATGTAGACAGATTGTCAAATGCACTTAACTTATTTCCCCCCCCTCTTTTTCGTTCTCTCTTTCTTTGTTGTTTCTTTCTATTTTATTTTTATTTTTTAATTTTTAATTTTTTATTCTTTTATTTTTTCTTTTATTTTTTTTTTCTCTCTCTTCTAGATATATATGTCTTATCCAAAATGAGGTTTTTCTATTTTAGGCATAAACAATAAGTTCCGTTCCTATTGAAGAAGATTTCTTTTATGTGTATCTTATAGGATAGAGAGCAATTGAAAAGTTTGAGTCGACAAAATAATGCTATTTATTTGAAAACCCGTGAGAAAGCGTCATAAATTACTCAGTCGTAAAATAAATAAATGAATAAATATATAAAAAAAAAAAAAAAAAAAAAAAATTAACTGAATGCAAAAACCAAATTGTGTTTCCCATACAAAAAAAAAAATAAATTAACAGGAACTATAAAAACATAAACAAAAGAAAACAATTGCTTTGAAAACCAAAACTAATAAATTAGCAATTGCCAGTTATTAACTTTTTCGATATTGTTTTATACCTATAAATGATGATTGAACTCTGTTCACTCTGAAATTAAACATAGACAATCAATTTATAAACCAAAAACCACTCTGGCAGTTGCTGCTAGAATAATTACCATTACCCCCACAAACCCAACTTTCACTCCATTAGTATAGTCTGGGCTTTTACCTAATGGGAAAAAAGCAAGTTCTAATTGTTTTTCTTTATTGTTGTTATATGGAGGATATCTTGCTTCATACAATTTTTCATTCCAATAATAATTCTTCACCAAAGGTCTTTCGTGAGTGAATGCTTTGAATGAGTTTTCACCATGATAAGACCCAAAGCCAGATGTTCCAATTCCTCCAAATGGAGTAGCCATATTTGCACAATGCATAACACAATCATTTATTAGCATTCCACCAGATCTAACTCTTCTTTGTAAAAGAGAAATTTCTGACTTGTCATTTGAATAAATGTAACATGCTAAAGGAGTATCATGAAAATTGACAATATTGTCAATTGCTGAATTTAAATTTGAAAATTTCAAAATTGGTAAAATAGGACCAAAAATTTCATCTTCCATAAGAGCATCCGACCAACTTACTTCACTAAAAACTGTAGGAGCAATGAATCTTGTAGTTTCATCAGTAGATCCACCAGTAACAAGGTTTCCCTTTGTGTGACTTAAAAGACTAACAAGTCTTTCATATGCCCTAGAATTAATAATATGCGAAAATTTATCACTAGTCGAATTCAAACCCGAAAAAAACTCTTCTTCAACAATTTTGCGTATCAAAGTAACAACTTTATCATATATTGAATCATCAACAAGTAAATAATCCACGGTCAAACAAATTTGACCAGCATTCCCAAATTTAGCCCAACAAATTCTTCTAACAGCAACTTCTAATTGAGAATCCGACAAAGATTTCGACACTATTGCTGGTGATTTCCCTCCTAATTCAAGTAGAACTGGCGTCAAATTCTTTGCTGCTGCTTGACTAACAATTTTACCAACACGACCACTACCAGTATACATGATTTTATCAAATTTCAATGCCAACAATTCTGTAGTTTCCTTAACACCACCATTAACAATTTGTAAATAATCACTGCTTATACATTCGCGTAATATTTTTGTGATTAATGTTGCGAAATGGGGGGTCAATTCACTTGGTTTGAAAACAACGGTATTACCAGCAGCAATTGCACCGGCAATTGGGGAGATTGATAAAAATAATGGGTAATTGAAAGCAGAAATGACCAAAATCACACCAAGAGGAATTCTTTCAATTTCATTACTTGTGGTTAAATATGGCATAACAGGATGAAATGCACTAGATTTTGGTTTGCACCATTTGTGTAAATTTTGAATTAAATAATTCAATTCGGATAAAATAGGAAAGATTTCTTGAATTTTTGTTTCAAAAAAAGGGCGATTGAAATCTTTAAAAAGTGCTTCTTGAATAGCTTCAGTGTTGGTCAGAATCGCTTTATGAAGCGCTTTAAGAATTGAAATTCTGGTATTTACATCATCATTGACATCAGTAGCATTAGTGCGGATTTTATGGAAAGATTGACGGAGGGAGTCCACGCAAGTTGGAATATCTTCAATAGGTGTATATTTTAAAATTGAATTATCAACACTCATGATTGATTGATATTTATTTTTATGCTTTTTTTTTTTTTTTTTTTTGTTCTTTTTTTTCTTGTTTCCCTATCTTCTCTTTAATTTTTTTGTTATTTCAATTTAATAGTTTTCAATGAAGATGGTCCTCATCGCAACATATATATTTTTTTTTATATTTTTTGCTCCAAAAAAGGGACCTTATTATGTTTAGATCAAGATGCACGTGCTGCTAAGATGCCACATTTCAATTTAGGTCTTGAAGAGAACATAATATGGCAATTGAAACTAATCTAAAATATTAAAAATGATATGGTAAAATAGAAATTGGAACTTATGTTTCAATTTTGGTCTCAATTTTTTTTTTTTTTTTTTTTTTCTTTGACCCCAAGTGGTAACAAACAACCTTGACATTGATTTGGAGGAGAAGCGCAACAATCAACCTCATCAAATGAAGACGTCAAAATATTACAGAATGATTCTAACATAGGGTCTTTTATTATGACGATCATGAAGAACAAGAAGTGAATGAGCAAGATCTTCTGAAGAAGGGCAGGTATGTATCATAAAAGCACAATGATCAATAATTGATCTATATACGTATGCAGAGTCTGAATTCAAGCCCAAAGTTTCAGCTCAATCCCCTTCAAAAGTTTTTGTTAGCATGTCGACCTTGATATTCTCGTAACTTTCTACAATAGAATAAAACGCATTGTCGTGTGACTATTAGTCGATCTTTTATCAAGTTGCTCTAAAATTTGTCGTAGGTTTCGAATATAGGATCATCGGAGTAGAAAAAAGAATCAACATCGGAAATTGATTATCACGAAAATAGCTAAATAGATTCATCAAAAAAAAAAAAAAAAAAAGACCCTTTTTCTTTTTTTTTTTTTTTTTTTTTTTTTGTTACAAAAATTATGTATACGCTTATCAATTATTCCATTGAAAAAGTAGTAAGTGAAGGATCAAAATAAACTGCAAAAAAGAAGATTTATATAAGTTGAGAAATACAGAAATGAAATCAAGTCACAAATAATGGGAAATATAGTAAAACAAAATATTATAAATGAAAACAAAAATTCTTATTAATGCTCAGATTTTGAAATTATGATAAAAGATGACCATCAAAATTAAAATGAACACCATTTAGCTCAACATCTGGAAAGACTATTGTTGCAAATTGCTAAAAAGAGTGGGCAATAAAAAGCAATAAAGACAAATAGTTAAGGAAAAAGGATCATCGTGAACATGGTCAATAGGAAATCTTCCACCAAAAAAAACAAGAGCATAAAAAAATAATGCATAAAACAAGTATAATCAAACTCCAAAGAATAATAAAACTGTATATATATATATATATCAGTTTTTAATGTAGGACACAATCCATCAATAAATATTCAGAGGATTGGGCGACTGGGCGGAAAAAAAAACAAAAAAAAAAACAAAAACGAATCCGTTAGAAATCAAGTCAAAACGTTTAGCAGCAACCTGAAGATTGACCTGTGCTAATAGATTGGCCATTAAGATTAAGTGATCCTTTATCAGCACCATTTCCTGCACTGTTATTTTGGGTCATTTGTTGTTTAATGTTTCTAGCCATAGTAAGGAAAGCTTGCTCAACATTGTTGGCGTTCAAAGCAGAGGTTTCCAAAATTGGAATGTCCAAACTATCGGCAAATTCTTTGGCGACAGCAAAGTCAACTACTTTTTTGGCAGTTAAATCAGATTTATTACCGACCAATAATTTCAAAACACCTGCAGTGGCATAACGATCGATTTCTTGTAACCATTGTTTAACGTTGTTGAATGATTCTTGATCGGTGACATCATAAACAATAATAATACCATGGGCACCTCTATAATAAGAAGAAGTGATAGTTCTAAATCTTTCTTGTCCAGCAGTATCCCAGATTTGTAATTTAATGGTTTTGCCATCTAAGTCAACTGTTCTAATTTTGAAATCAACCCCAATTGTAGAAATGTAATCCTGAGTATAAGTGTCATCGGCAAAACGCAATAAAAGACAAGATTTACCGACACCTGAGTCTCCAATAAGTAATAATTTAAATAAATAGTCGTAATCGTTATTCATAATGATAGTTTGTTAAAGATTTGGTGATAAGATGAGATAAATGGGACTGGGGGAGGTGTTTCAATAAGTGTAGTGTTTGTTTCTATTTTGAACTAAAAAAATGAAAAGCGAATCAGTTTAATTAATAGAAAATGATGAATTCAAATGGTTTGAAAGTTTCTGTGTGTATATTTAAAAATGTTATTAGAATCAAATATGTGTATTTTGTATTAATTCACTATGGCGGGAGGCAAAAATGTACTAATTGAACAGATGATCAGTTTTTTGCTTCTCTGTTTTTTTTTTTTTTTTTTTCCTTCTCTCTTTCCTCTAATTTACACAAGCCTACAAAAGAGAAAGAAAGAGAGTAGTATACTTGGAGTTTGTTTGAAGCACTTTTCTCTTGTTTTCTACCATGAAAAAACCTTTAATAGTAGGGTAACTTACCAATTTGATTTAGATAGATAGATAGATAGATAGATAGATAGATAGATAGATAGATAGATAGAAAGATTGAAAGGCATATGTTAGCACTAAATACATTTGAAGAATTGTAACAACCCATTACGATAAGACATCAATTTTATAAATGAATCAAAACATATCATCTTTGTATTGGTATTTTGATTTTTTTTTAAAAAAAGTTGATTATAATTTATGAGATATATTACATAGGAGTTATTACATTCAATCACATATTGGACTTTAACACATAGAAAATAGTCTCTAAAATCTGAGCATATTCTGTAAAATTTGATAATTTTATAAGCAAATTGATTGAAAAAGAATTATCGTCATAGAATTTTCGTTTCTAAAGTTATCCTCGCAATTTGTTTTTTCTTTGGCACTAATGACAGACAGAAACCATATGTAGTTTTTCACATTGAAAGTCTTCTAGTTCTTTCAACTATATCAAGACAATTTATACATATCTTTTCTAATTAAAGACTTTAAATAAATAATTTTAACAAAAGACTGTGTATATCAAGAAGCAACAAGAAAAGCGCTCCCCGAAGTTTAAAAGATTTTTTCATGTTGAATTTACATTGTGGCAAGTTTAGAAGTACAAACAGGAGAATTTTTTTTTTTTTTTTTTTTTTTTATTTGTTTTTTCATTTTGCCAATATCAGGAAATTCACTTTCTTCTCGAGTAAATGAGCTTTTAAGAAGAGAAATAAAGCAATTGAAGAAAAAACAAAAAAAAAAAAACAAAAAAAAATATACAAAAGGAGCGGATGAAACTTTGAATAAGAGTAGACAGAAATAGAAATGAAAATAAATAGAAATAATAAATGATAATGGCAAAAACAACAATCACAAAAAGAATAAAAGCAAATCAAACAACTATATAGAAAAGAGAAAAAGAAAAAGAAATACCGAAAAATCAAGGAAGCAAAAATGCAAAATTAGTGAGGTAAACGTCTAGGAAATATCAAAATTTTAGGATAGAAAGAAGACAGCATAATAAAAGAAACATGAGAGAAAAGAGAAAAAAAACAGTATAAAATCAATAAGATAAAAACAGAAACAACGTCAGATTGAGAAACTGAGGGCATAAATTGAGAGATTTTTTTTAAATCTATTAGATACCTTTTTTTTTATTTTTTTTTTTTTTTTTTTTAAAAAAAGAACCCAGATATTGATAATTCCTTTTATTTTTATCAATGTTTTTTTATTTTTTGTTATTTTTTTATTTTCATTTTTCATTTATTTATTTTTTTTTATTTTATTTTATTTTATTTTGCTCAATTTTTTTTTTTTTTTTTTTTTTTTTTTTTTTTTTTTTTTTTTTTTTTTTTTTTTTTTTTTTTTTTTTTTTATATACTTTTTTTTTTTTTTTTTTTAATTTTTTGTTT
>JASTUB010000221.1:0-27339 GCA_031124825.1 Saccharomycopsis vini
AAAAAAAAAAAAAAAAAAAAAAAAAAAAAAAAAAAAAAAAAAAAAAAAAAAAAAAAAAAAAAAAAAATAAAAATAAATAAAGAAAAAACCCAAAAGTAATTAATAATTTCAGAATAGAGATAAAAAAAAAAAAATCTTCATTGCATTGAACATAAAAAAAGTAATATTTTTTTCACTAATACAACTAATCAAAGATAAGGTCTCCATAAGTAATCCAATTGTGCCAAATTTCTTGGATTCACTGCCATTCCTACCATTTCATTTGCAGATTGGGTAGTAATTGGTGTATTAGAAGAAATATATCCAATTTTCAAGATTTTAGTGTTGATTATATCCACATTAGTTTTAACAATATCTCTTAAATGGTTTCCTTGCGCAGAACTTCTCAAATGTTGAGCAAACCAAGAAATAACTTCATCTCGAACAAATAAACTCAAAAAGTTTTCAATATCAAATTCAGAATTACCAAAACATCTAGCAATTACAAGCATATGCACTGAAAAGAGCCCCTCAAGTCCAACAGTTCCAATCATGTTTTGAATATTTGGTGAAAGTCTAAAAGGTACAGCCTCAGGATTTGTAAAAACAGGATATTTAGGGTCCCTGTTCATATCGTCCACACTATTGGATATAGTATTGATACTACCGCTGGATACATTGTTATCTTGTTGCTGTTGTTGTTGTTGTTGCTGCTGCTGCTGAACAAGATGTAGATTAACATTTCCGTTGCTATCAATTGGAGGGTTTCTTGAGCTACAGCTAGCCTTATTTGGTAACATTTCAATCGTCCATACAGAACCTGATTTCATGTTAATGCTAATCTTTTGTGGTTGACGAGCAGTAATACACATCATGTGTGACATAAAAGCAAATGATGCATATTGTGCAGTAAAATTATGTCTGAAAAGCCAGAAATCCTCAAATATTGGATATGATTTGATAAAATAATTATAAACAATATTTGAAGGAACAAACAATGTTTGAACAGCACTGAATATTTCGGTCATGGTACTCAATATATCCGGTTTTGGTAATCTTGGATCAAATGTTGCTTTAAGTTTTTCAGTAATATAGAAAAAAGGGTCTTCAACTTTTTGACCTTGCTCTTTGCAAACCTGTTCATAAACTTCCTGTAAATTAACATCATCGCTATCATTAGATAAAATTCTTATATGAGGAGAAAGTGCAACTGCAATTGGTAATGTTAGTGAAATATTTCTAGAGCGACATTGTATGTCTCTAATAATTCCACCATCAAGAATTCTAAAAAGCTGAAATATTCTTTCCTCCCGTCTTGAATGTCTATTAGAAGGGAATTGGACGGCAAATTGGTGAATTGAGCCATCTTTACCTCTAATTTGCAACCTTTTATAGCAAGCATTAAAGCCGCGGACCACTTCCAAAGTTGGCATGAATCTCTCAATTTTCACGAAAAATGCGTTGCTATCCTTATTTAATAAATATTGTCCAGGAATTTCAATGTCTTCGAACTTTTGATGATGGAATTCAACCAAATGAGGGCATAAGTTTTCAAGGTTTATCTTGTTGAATCTTCTATCTAATTTATTTTCAAATCTCTCTTTCCATTTTATCAACTTCTTGATATATGTTTCATAACTTGGCTTAGAGATGATGAAGTCTTTCTCAAACTCTGCGCGGACTTGTCGTGTCAACACTGTTTCACCAAACTTGATGAGGTTCATAATCATATGATCTGGTAACTTTCCGTCGCCTTTGAAGTTCAACATTCTATTAAATGACTGCATACCATCATTATATAGCGCAGCAATAAGTCTATAGGCATCCTCATCTGAATTGGACTTAAACCTCTGCGTGATTTGCGCCACTAATGATTCTAAAGATAATGCCAATAAAGGATATGATGTCTTCGAAATATTCATAATTTCCTCAACATGTTCCCATGGATGTCCATAATCATTACTGGTACTGGAAGTATCTGGATCACCGCTCACGGTCGTATTACCGTTACTACCGTTAGCAGTTGATGTAGTGCTTCCGCTTTTATCGGCTTGAACAATTTGTTTTTGAATAACAAGAAAATCCTCTTTAGTTGTTCTCAATGGAAAATGAAGTGCTTGTGGATAAGTTTTAGCTACCAAAATCAAAATATTTCTGACAAATTTTGCTTTTTTGTGAGATAATGAGGTCAATAATTGTGGAATATAAGTAATCCAATACCAAATAGGTATTTCACCCTTGAAAGTTTGATATTGCGACGCTAATGTTCCTTTTTCATCATCTAAACTGATGATCCATAAAATCAATGCAAGATATCTTCTAGATTTATCACTTTTATATAAACCCACAGCATGAAGGAAACATATTAACGAGTACTTAGCATAGTCCATGATCTCGCTATTATTGCCACCATTGGTAACTTTACTTGCTTCCTTGAACAAGTTGTAATTGTACAATCCCCACTTAGCCCAGGCTTTGGCTAAGTTTCCATCTAGTTGAATTGCTGTTGCAAAAGCGTGATTTGCTTTATCTTGATTATTTAATTTACCTAAAAACATTCCTTTTAGCACAAAGAATTCAGCTTTTTGTTTGGTACCAAAATAAGCCAAATTGGTATTACTGATAACATCAAGACCAGTATATAATTCTTTATCATTTTGGTAATAGCATTTGACTTGCTCAATCAATTTTAGAAATGCTTCCATAATCTCAATGTTGGGCAAATTATAAATCTTATTCAACTGGCTGAGACAAACATCATCAAGACCATGTTTTCTAGCAACATGAGCAAATCTATTGATGACACAAGCTGTCTCATGATATCCACAATAAACTTGAGAGTAAGTGTTGTTTTTCCCTGCTTGCAAGAATGGTGTATATATATTATTCACAAGCTGGAAAAAATGTTGACGCCATACAATTAAATCATTCCAAGTATTAATGTCATCCCAAACATTAGGCAAGCGCTCCCTCCAAGCTTGCAAAACACGCTTCAACTCTTGCGATTTAACTTCAATATTCTGCGTATTAGTAGTGATTAATGAATTGTATATCTGACTAGCTTCAGTAAACTCAACATATTGCTGGAATACGTGTAACATTTGACTATGTGCATTAGTAAAGCGAACTGGTAAGGCAGCCCATTTTTTCAATGCAAGTTGAATACCTTCATCACATAATTTTAAAACATCAGCCAAACTCTTTTTCTGTTGAGCAAAATCTTGAAGGCATAAGAATGTTTGGAAAGTATGACGTCTTGGGGTAGGTACGTCAATTACCGTCTTAACTGATTGTTCCAATGGTTCTTTATCATCTTTCCAACTAGCTACACGCCAGCCACATTCCAATAATAAATCTGTATAATTCTCGTGCTTTGAAAGCTCAGTAAGAATATCCCAATGTTGTAACTTCTCTGCACAGGCAATCCAACTGTCTTCCCAGAGAGAATATTCTAATTCACTATATGGAAGTGCTTTTGTGCGAGATTTGATTTGAGCATGCTCATAATATCTCATTGCCATATCACACATGCCAACTTGTTCAAACAGGAGCGCACTATTAGTCAAAGCATATTTGGCTCTTCTTCTCCATAGACCATAGTACATATCTTTATCACCAAGTGTGTTATAAACTTCTAAAAGCGCATCATCAACTGTCTCGTCTCCAGAATGAGGTTTGAAGCTTGAAGAACTAGCTTCTAAGTACTGTATAGCCGAGTAATGTGCACTGAATGTGATTCCCAAGTATTTGGCTAAATGTGGGGGAATTTTAAGACCTTCACATTTACAAGCTGCTTTTAAAAGTGATTGAATACAATTATGTCTGTTCGAACTTGATCTAATATGATAATCTTTTGAAAGTAAAGAGGTGAAGTAATCTGAAAAATCAGGTCTTTCTTTTAATGGTACACATTGATAAGCAGCACAGAACACTTCAACCCAAGTGTTTTCCATACAGTTGACATCATTGTGAAGGACTTCAATAAGTGGAGAAATGATATCTTCAGCGGTTATAGATTCAGAATTTTTTAGAAATCTATTGTGATCTTCTATAAAGTTTTTCAATTTTTCACTTTGAGGTTCTTTAATATTCTCTTTATCTTCAATTACTGCTTCAATATATCCTAAAGGTGCAAATCTGTAGATATCGTCTTTCAATACTACTTTGTTGTCCAATTTGAAGGCGCCAAATAGAATCTGTAAAGCTTGAATTAACCAAGGGAAATCGCCAAGGTCCTCCCAATTCTGTTCCTTTATGACGTAAAGCAATCTATTCTTAATACTTGGACCCAAGCTTGAACAAAGAATTTTCATGAATCTCTGCCTGATACCTACATCAATAAACCTCGTTCCAAGTAAGAAGGAATGTTCAAGTCTCATTGACAAATCAGATATTTTTGAGTTTTTGTCTTCAAAAATGCGAATAACGATCTTGAGATAATCTTGAGCCAACAGTAATTCTCTCCGTGGTTCAAACCCCATCATTTTGGATAAGATTGCTGCCTTTTCTTTATAGGTTGGATACTCCTCAGTGTAAAATATCCACCTATATATCACATCGACAATATGTTTTAATAATTCTTTATCATTAGATCTTTCAAGGAACTGAGCAACTATGGACAAAAAGATTCTTCTATTTTCACCAAAGTGAGAAATTCTCATGGCTGCGAAATCTAAAATCTTGTTTAATAACTTTGATGTCATTTTAGCTTCATCATCGACTTGAACATTATTTTCTTGGGTACTTTTTTGCTGCATTATAGAGACATGATCCCTGCACAACTTACCAAAAGTTTTAACCACACTTGGAATCAAAGAATTCAATCTCGCTGGCTGATAATGTGCTACAGTTGAAAAGAGAGTTATTCCAGCAGCTAAGGACGCAGCATTATTACCAAGATCAGCAGATATAACGCCGATAATAAGATTCATAAAGTTTTTGGCATCTTCAACTTCTGTCTCTTCACTGGATTCTTCTGTGATAGCCTTCAAAATAATGCGCAAAACGCGTTGCAAAACTTCTTGAATGTCTTGATTGTGAGTTTTTATTACCTTTGATAACAATTTTTGTAAAGGTTTTAAGTGACTCATTATCCAATCATTGTTCTTGTTTTCAAGTGTCATCCCAAGCACTTCTAATGTATTCCAGCAACAACCTAGAATGCTAATATTACCACTACTCAAGTCATTTGTCAATAAAAATCTTTCGAAAACGTTCAATGGTATAGAAATTTCGGTCCATAGCTTCATCGAGTCATAAACAACAGATAATGCTCTTCTTCCCAAGTCAGTAGATGAGCATCTCTGAGTGTTGATACACAAGTATCTAATCAAAAAAGTGACAAATGCCTCTTTCTGACCCATTGGGATCCTATAGTTAAGATACAAATCATCTTGACAACCTTTCTTTTTATTCTCAACAGTATTCTGTTTTCTTAAATCATCGGCTCTCTTTTCCCACTTTAATATGAGTTCAGACAATTCAATTGCAAGGGTTTGACTATCAGCAGATGGATTAGGAGAGATTGTAAGTTTTCCCATAGAGTTGATGGCATTTGTTAAAAATTGACTTCTGGCTTTGAAAAATAGTTCCTCGTGTTCGACAATAAATTTATATACATTGTAAAGGTTGTTCACCATAAAACTATTTTCCAGAATTACTCGTCTTGACCATTTAATCCAAGACTCATCACCGTTCATTCTTTGTGGAATGACCGCCGCCAACAAATCTAAAGATTGTCTCACAAGATTTCTGGCATCAGCGTTATTTGCACGAAGTAAAGCAAAAAACATGTTGGTTGTAATCTTGATGTGAGTATCAAAAGCATTGATGAAATAACAGGTTGTCAAGTAGGCGGCATATTTTGGAATTATGTCATCAAGTCTCATCAAGTTCCAAGTAAATTTTATAACATCCTTTTTGATGTGTTCAATTTTCGGCAGTAAATATTTGACTATTATAGCTGTAAGCTGCAATAATTCAAATCTATAGAAATCAACTTTACCAGCTGTATGGCTAACAACAGTTTCGTCTGCAGATTGCCAAACTTTTTTGTGAACCAACTCAAGCCAATCCGGCCCTTGTTCCTCAAGCAACAAACTAATACTTTTATTTTTCATTGCTTCATATAAAATCATTGGAATAGCTAACTGTTTCAAGACAAAAACTCTTGTGGGTATTTTAAACCTCTTATCCACAGCGACATTGATGCATTTAGCTAAATACGACTTCTTGAGTTTAATGTTGTCAGATTTTATCAACTTGTTAGTCAAGAAGTCACACAATTCAACAACAGGAGATATTTGGTAAATATTTAGAAAATCAATTAATGCGAACAAAAGATCATCAAACTGATAAACTTCGAAGATTTTAACAAAAGCCCTTTGTAATTCGTTGGCAGAATATAAAATTTGGAAGTGATTTGGTTGGTTGTGAGGATTTGCGTGATATGCTGCAATAACGCTTCTTGCAACTCCAAATAAATGTGTAAATAATTCCTTCTGGCTTTTGATCCACTCAATATCATTCTGCATAGTGACAGATAGTACATCAACGAAGTTCGCAAATTTTATCACTCGAGTATTATAATCATGTTCATTTGCTAAACTATCAAAAAATCTGCTAATACCTTGCTTAGTATGAGTTTTCAAGTTTGGACAATTGGAGATGAAGTAAGCATGAATTCGTTGCATACTACGAGATTGGAATTCAGAAAAGAAAAAGTCAGACGCCTCTTTTGGATATTTATCTAAAAATTTGGATATAGATTCTCTGCATGAGGAGTTCTTCACACGTCTCAAATTTGTTTCAATTCTTTCCAAAGATCTCACAACATCTGGAATGAAAATATATGCCTTCGGTGGCAATAAGTGAAAGATGTTGAAAATTGCATTTATGATTTGAATGACTTTGTTGTTTGATAGGTCAAAGCTTGCTATTTGATGTAGTAGTGCAGGCATTGCCCATGAATTTGCATGATCCAATAATTTTTTTCCAATTTCTACCTTGAAATAATTTACTAATACAACTAATAGTCTAGCTAAGGTTTCTAAATTTGATACACTCAACTTTCGATAATCAGAAAGGTTCATTAACATAGGACGTAACCCAGTTTGTAACAAGTCTCTTGGTAATTTGTTGTTCTGAGCAAGTGCAGATTTTAACCCATTGTGTGATGCATCAACTATAGGCTTTTCAGTAGCTCCCAAAGTCTTGAAAAAAATAGCCAATACCCTCAACCTTGTCAATCCTGGTTGTGTCATTGTATATTCTGGTTTTGATAAAGCCACTGTTAGAAGCCTTATACATACAACACGAAGTTCGGTTAACTGTTCGCGAGTTTCGTGATCAATAAGACGATCTGAGCTAGTCAACATCGAATCTTCCGCCTCAACCAAGCTAACTACCTCTAATAATAGCCTTTGCATTTCATCGTTGAATTCTGTCTCTTTATGAGGAAGGCCCAACCAGTATGTTATCGCTTCAATGTGACCAATTTGCATTAAAAATGGTAAAGCTCTCAATGGTTTCGCGAATATTGGATTTAAAAGAACAGTCTTGCAAGATGAAATAATCTCAATCTTGGAAACATTAGTTATTTTTGATAAAATTTCAAGTGAGCTCTGCGAAGTTTTACGAACAATTGAATTGGAACTTGCTAAATCATAAACTAAAGAGCTCACTAACTCAATAGGTAATGCTTCCACTGATTTAGCTTCCTTGTTGCAATCTTCCACGATCTTTAATATGAGATCAACTGCGGTATCAACAACATTAGCTGGCATAATTGATGGAGTGTCCCGTAATACATAAAACAAAGCGCGGACCAATTCATGTTGAATTTTTATTAGCCAATCTATAGGGACAGATGCGTCGGTGATCATTATTTGCAATCCTAAAACGCCACTTAATTTGTTATAATACATTTCATCATAACAAGCATGGTAAAAGACAGCAACCAAAGATGAGTGCAAACCAAATTTGACACTATTTTCAGAAGAACCAAATATTATAGAACATGTATTGCAAATTTGTTTAATAGCCATAATACCAGAATCTCTTACCTCGGGAATATAACTACTCAATGCATGTGTTATCACATTGAACATGGTGGTAGTATCTAAAAACACTTTTCCTTCTCCATGCTCCACCGAAAAACCTCTTTCGTGTTTGTGCTTTCTCATCAAACTTCTGGTGATATATAGCTGCGTGAAATGATTACACAAGTTAATGATTAATTCATGAACGTTCTTTCTAATTTCTTTGATGGATGAACAGTGAAAAATGGCTTTCATGAGCCATTCCACCAATTGCTCTTCATTTCGCAATTTTTTATAGTTAGTTATTGCTTGGTTTTCAAGTGTTCTTTCCTCAAGAGGTTCATCTTTCAACAATGAGTGTACAGCAGCTTCTACAAAAGATTGATAGTTCTCAGGTATCTCAGAGGAGTCAATGAATAACATCAAAACAGATGAAAGATATTTGAAAGCACTAACACGATAGTGAATTGTCAATTTCATACTAGGATCCAAACGAGTATCCTCCAAAATATTTATTGCTGCATTCACACCTGTTGTAATTGAAATAAACGACTGATCTTTCAATCCTTCAATATCAAAACCAACTTCCACTTTTAAGTTTGCCATTGATTCGGGTTGTAGATCAGAAGAAGGCTTTATAAAATTTCTATTTCTGCCACCAAACTTCCCCAATATTCTAACTGCAGTGTGACTGTTAACTTGATTGTAAGGTCGAGGTCTTAAATGTTTCCATAAAGCTTTCATCACGTCATCAATAACAGGTTGAATTATAGGATCAAAATAGTTCGCATTAAGATTGTCTACACATAATTCCAATGTTCTTAAACCTTGTGTGACTAAGTCTTGGTTTCCATTCAAAGCTAATACCAACGGCCTCATCAAAAAGTGCAACATTGATACCAATTTACTCAACCTGACTGGTATTGATAAACATAACTCAATGCAAACATCTCTTTCTTGGGGGGTTCTTGCAGTTTCTATCAATTTATTTAATGATTCTAACAACTTTTGCATTAGGGGCATTACCTCTTTATAGAGCTTTTCAAATCTACCTCCACCAATGCTTTTGAATAATATCTTGATAAAATAAAAATAAATCAACGGCTCTTTGGCCCTTGTTGAATATTCCATGGACTTGAGGATAAGTTCATTCAAATGAGGGAGCAAAAATTCTTCATTCTGGCTTGGATACAAATTCAAAGCAAGCAAAAAAAGCTTGAATAATCGTAGTAAAACATGAGAAGACACCAAATCTAGCAGTCCTAATTCACTCAATCGAGATTTCAAATAATTTATCAAGATTCCCATGAAATTTCCAGAAAACATTTCACTGCTGAGAAAAAAATGGGGTACATGAAGCAAAGCAGGATTATGGTTCATTTGTTCTATCAAAAATGGCAATTGATCTTGCATAATTTCATTAAAAATTACTGGATCAATTCTCATGAATACAATCAGTAAATTTTCCATTAACTCTTTTTCTTCTTTTAATGCTGTTATCTGTATGTTCGGTGATCTTATATCAAATGTTTTCTTTTCATTATCCTGTATTTGTGAGTTTGCAGGCTTCTCTGTTTGTAAAAAACGAACGCATAAGATAGTCTCTTTGAATAAATCTTCGAATATTGCCAACTCTTCATATGAAAATCCTCTCGCTACACTATTCCAGACCTGCTGATTATGATCTGGGGAAGGTGCTGGTGGATTATTAAATTTCAAATATACTACCATTGGTTTTAAATATGCTGCGAGTGTTTTAATTAAATATTTCACATCCTTCAATGGATCAACATTCGCTTTCTTAAATATCTGTATTGGCGTATTATCTTCTAGGTCATAAAATGTTATGTTGTCATTGATATCATTTGAAGAATCCTCAGATGTTTTCATTTCCACATCAACATCTTCCCTTTGTTGAATCATAATATTGTGATTATACGACGGGATTGCTGCACATTCTTTTTCAACAATTGTATCAATCTCCAAATCCTTTTCGTCGTCTAATATCATAATTTTCTCATCCAGAAAACTATTTGGGGGTAGTTTACTATTATTTGCCTTGTCGTAAGTGGCAAGTTCCTCTTCTTCTTCTTTCTTTTTGACTTCGTACTTCTTATGTTCTTGCATATAATATTCAAATCTTTGATTAAAAGCTGCAAATTTCTGTCGAAACGCATCTATTATTATCAAATATAACTTTCTACTTTCTGTAGCAGGTAATTTCTGTATTCTTTCCAATAAATTCAAAAGTAGCTTAGCACACATTAAAATTACATTCATTCCCAATGACTTATCATTCAATATTTTACAAAATATCAGGACTGCTTTCCAAACCTGCTCAGAAGTCAAATCATTCCTCACATGATGTACAAAGTCCGCTACAGCAGTGTATGCCAATGTTCGCAAAGTCTCATGGCATGTCAATCCATCACCAAGTAAAATGCGTTCATCAAAAAATAAGTCAAGTTTTGGTATAAATATAGATTTATAAGGTGTTGACAATATGTGACGAGTTGCGTGAAGTAACTCTTTTTTGGCTGCTGCTAATTCACTGGGACAATCTTGAAGTAATCTTCCAACCAAGTCTGGAATTAATGTGTGATATTTTTTCACAAACTCTGGAGAATAATCTCTAATAAAAATGTACGCTAAAAATGATGTAGCTTTAACTTGGCTTATTATGAAATCGCCGAATAATGATCTGTTTTTGATTCTCTTTGATACCTGTACATATTTTTCACCTCTTGCCTCCGCATCTTGGCGTTCTTGTTTCTGGCAATCAACTTCCAATTGTAATAAAGCTATTATTTTTGGAATAAAATCAACCAATACTTTATTTACCAACTGTTTATAGGAAGAAAATAATGATACCATAGTTATCGGACACTCTGACAAAGTCTTGAATGAATGCATTGACGGCAATAATTCTTTCTTTGATTGTGACTCTTCATCATTTGGAATAGAATTAAAAACTTCATTGTCACTTGGTTCAGGTACATCAGAGCTAGTAATATGTGCATTGTCATCGTTATTGTTGTCATTAAACCATGTCTGCACCATTTGCGGAGAATTTGAGTATATCTCATATATTATATCTAAAAATTCTTGTACTTTTCCAATTAAATCATTTTTATAACTCTTGTGTATGCTTGCTATTATTTTGATACATAGTATTCCGTTCTCTTCGTTTTCGGCTTTCAAAGCATTTGTTATTGAATCAAGTACTGTTATTTTATATGGCTCAAACGAATCATTAAACACCAATCTTTGAAAGATTTCCAAGATGCAAGACCTTATTTTATGCTCATCATCTGAGCTGCGAAAGCTCACCGGAATTTCATCCAAAATCTTGATAAAAGCTGGAACCAATCTTTCAAGAAAATAACTATACTCTTTGGCTCCTAAAAAAGATTCAGTAATATCACATAGTTCGACTAAAACTTGATGTTTTGTAGGATAATCAGCATCACTCCTGAGTTTTCCCACAAATGAATCTATTTGCCGTGTGTATCCCATATTATATTTTGATGATTTTAATTGACAATCAAACTCTAGTAGAAAAGAAGAGCCTCAGGTGAATTTGAAATTTAGTGATATATGATCCACAAACGCAAAAACCTGTGGAAAATCCAGGTAATGAGTCTATTCAGAGGTGAAACCCAAATTATAAAGAGCAAGATAGAAAAAAAAAAGGATAAGAGATTGTACAACGCTAAATAAATAACATTAATTGATGATAGATTATCCCTATACAAGGTCATACACAATAATGTATTATAAATACTGATGTTAAGAAATCAGACAAGTTCTATGTTTTTTTTTTTTCCCTTTTAGATTCTACTTCAAAAAAAATGAAAAAAGTTTACAGCTTTTATGCATGATGCTGTGAGCTGACTGTATATATCATGTGAAAATTTAAATTCTAGTGCACTTCCTATGGGGTTTCAAACAGAACGCAGGCTGAAGCATCAAGTTACAGAGAAATTGTACTTAAAACTTATACATCCAATCTCTTGTACCCGACTAAGAGAAGAGCATCATAATTGGAAGAACAAGTTCATCAATGATTCAATCTTTCGTCAGATAGTGTTGGAATTTTAGATTTTTACCTATATATATTATATAATAATTCTGCTTCATATCCTGGTTCTTTTATCTTTCCATTAGGGAGAGCTAGCTCAGGCGATTCTTCTTCACTTTTTGGATTAACTATGATGTATTGACACCCATCGTCGTAATCAAAATCAATTTCATTTTCTTGAGCCCACTTTTCACATATTTGAAGAGCTTTAGTGAGCCTGGTTATTCTCTCGTCAGCAGTACCTTTAGCTATTATAGCGATGTCATCGACAAATCCTATTACTTGCACCCCGTTATTTTGTAGTTTGGTATATAGATCTTTACTATAAATGTTGAATAACAATGGGCTAATTGGGGACCCATGCGGAACTCCACTATTAATTGTTATCTGATTTTCTGATATTTGGTTATCTATTTTGAGTCTTGTCCTTCTGTTAATGAGAAAGGAGTTGGTCCACTGCACGTAATTATTTGGAATTTTTAACTTTTTCATTTTACTTGCTAGCTTGTAACTTGATATACAATTAGAAGCTCCAATAACTTCTATCAAAAGAATGCTTGAAGTTTATTCTCCTATTTCGTTTGCTAGTGCATCGACAGTATTGAATCCTTTTTTGGCGCCGAATTGTGACAGAATAAGCTTGTTAGATACTAGCTCTGTGATTCTATTGGCAATTAATTTTTCCATCACCTTGCTTAAAGTATTAGTTAAAAAGATTGGACGAAGACTTGTAAAATCATTATACTCATTTTTATTACGCTTTGGTACCAAGACTATTATTGAGGCTTTCCATTCTTCTGGATGAACTCCGAACTCTATGCATTTAGAATATATTTCAGCTAGTTGCATTGCAACAGGTTCATATTTCACCAACTTTTTTATAAAGACATTTGGAATATTGTCAGGACCTAAAGATTTTTTGTCAGGTAAGCCTGCGATAATTCCTCTGATTTCTTCTAAAGTTACTGGCCGAATATCTTCCTTAGCTATTACAGTTTCGAACTTCCTGATTGGTTTTTATGTAAAGTATAGCTGTTTGAGTTTATTGGCGATATCCTCTAGTTCTCCTTCGAAAAATCCTTTTTTCTCAAGTTCTACAAGTTTTGACTTTTGCAAAATAGTCTCAGGATCAACCTCCTTCAAGTACTTTTCCCAGCACTTTTGCTTTTCTTTTTGAATTAATTCCCCAAGTTCTTGTTGGATTATGATCTTATCTTCATAACCGAATTTCTTTGCTTTAATAAGTTCTGCATGTTTTCTCCTAATTTCTTCGTTGTGCCATCTTTTAGAATAACGTGTTATTATTTTTTCATGAACTACTTCATCAATTAACTTCTGAATGAATTTAGTGAACAGCCCCGTCAAGAAATTGAGTGTGCCATTGTTCCGAACTTTTTTTAATTTCCAATTATTTGCCAATTTTTCTGATTTTTCCTGGTTTATTTTTGAAAGGTCTTTTCTTGTTTCGCTTTTAGTTCTTTTAGTTACTGATTTAGTCTTTGGTGCTGTATTAGGTGTTATTTGAATCTCATGATCTGAGCTTGCTTTTTTCTTGTCCAGCATGTATAAGTTAGTTTTCACTGGTGTTGCTTCTGACTCTAAAGGTTTACTTAAATAAAAAGCTGCAATATTGCAAGAATTATTTAGATACTAAAGATTTCCCAATTTGTGCTCTATTCTTGATACCTTAATTCACTATAATAACCGTCCCTATAAAAATGCAGTGCACCTGACTGACTGTAAATTAGAAAAAAAAATAAAAATTAGAAGTTCCATCAATTTGGATCCTTTTTTTCGAATATATCAAACAGGGTAAACAAAGGTTAATAGCCCATGGCCTTTTGAAGAAGCTGGAAAAAAAAAAAAAAAAAAAATTGGTATAAAAGAGAGAAAAAATTTCATTTCCAGTCACCAATTGTTCTTCAGATTCCTTTCTTTTCTTTATCGAAAGTTTTCAAACTAATCTAATTTGGCAGGATATTAGAATAACTTAGTAAAATTAATACTGCGTTTTATCAGTGTTTCGGCACTGGTAGAGGATATGTCTGCTCATTAATTTAAGAGGCATGTTTAGTTGTATTGAGTTTGCTTTGCTTATGTGGATATTTTGTTGATAATGGTTAGAGAGATCAATTTGGTTTCAAGAATATGTTGTTTTGATAAATGAGCAATGTGTCCCGTAAAATCAGTACATTTTAAATTTTGTAGAAAGTTTTGTTTGTAAAGCTTTTGGTCGTTCACAAGCGAAATTTGTTAAAAAGGTGGCATTGTAGCCCTCAGTTTTTGGACTAACATTTGTTTTGATCTTCTGCATTTTAGAACTTCTGGTACAATATTGTTTTGTTTTCAGTTTTCGAGAAAAATGTATGCAGATACATTTATTTTATCAAGTCAGACAAGTTTGCTTCAACCAAAATAGCGTAGTCTTTAGCAATTAGCAATGTGCCCTGCGTCTCCCGTGCTCTTTGAGTTTTCTATTGCGTAGATACGTATCTTTCTATATTGTGTTCCAGTGATTGGTCGCCTCTTCATCATTATTATTTTATTCATTTTTCTTGAGGCTGAGTGCCAAACATTTAGGAAAATATTATGCTATTGGTACCAACGACTCGTTACATTCAAATCAAGATAAATAAAACAGTTACGTGGTACAAATGGAGAACAAAAAAAACGATGAACAAAATTCGATATTAAGAAAACCATGTTAATGGCTAAGCTGAGCCAACAGTATTAAAAGAAAAGGAATTTGAAAACAGTAAGATCTTTAGACTAATAAGTAAAAATATAAAGTCACAATTTATTGATTTTCTCGAAAGAATGCAAGATCTTGAAATTTCCAATCCCTCTTGTAGTGGGATTTTGAAGCTTCCTTTCCATAAAATGAGTATAATTTCCCTGCATCTTGTGTCTTAGGTTAAGTCACGCGCACATAATAATTTTTTTTTTTTTTTTTTTTTTATTATTATTATTTTTTTCTTCTGATGTAATTAAAAAATCTTTTGTGCAAGGGTAATGGATGGTTTCTTCTTCTTTTTTTTAATTGTTTTTCTTATTGGAAATTAATACACTTGCGGAGGCTAGCTCAGGGACTAAACTAAACCTTTAATTTACTTATCTCCGTCACTACATTCTTTTGATCGCTATATTTGAAGTTTGGAGCCTCATATAAATGATAAACCATTTCACTTTTCTCATTTTCCGCAATTGCTTATTATTTTTCTTTTCTCCGAGTTTCTAAATTTCAATTGATTGCTTTGAAAATAATATTCAAATCTATAATTGAGGAGAAAAATAACAAAATAAAACTTATTATTATATTTTAATAACCAAGGTAAACTAAACAAGAAAACAAAATAGAAAACAAAAATAAAAATAATTAAAAAAAAAATCGAAAAAATAAAGAAAACAAGAGGATTTTTAAAAAACTATTAAAACAAAAGATAACAAAAAGTAAACAAATAAATAAAGAGTTCTTCTAAAGATAATGAACTTTATGAAACGAAAGCCGCCACAGCCTTTAACAACTTTGCAAAATTTGTTTGAAAAGAGTACAGACGCCTCTTTACTAAACTTTGATTACGAAAATAAGGAAAAAGACATCAAAAAGTCCTATCAAGGCTGGAAGTCGCTTCATACTAGTTTACTTTATGAATTAGATAATATTGATAAGGTTTACAAGTCATCATCTTTAACTAGCGAAGAGAAATATATTTATAGTGAAATTAAACGTTTGGGAGATAAAGCGAAAGAAAACGTGGATAGGTTGGAAGTATATTTAATGAAAGAACTTTCCAACATGAATAAAAACTATCAACAACGTCAAGGCAGCAATGATAAATCATCAAAGACTCATTATAACTCTGACCTGACAAACTCAACTAATGGTGCTGATCTTCAGCCTAGAAGAATGCTAAAAACGTTGCGATCAAACAGGCTAGCCACCACTGGAACCTCATCATCAAAATTTCTGGCGGCAAAATATCGAACAGATAACAACAGTGCAGCATCTTTGTACTCCAAAACTGCAGCAAATAAAATCTGGAAGGACGAAGAAAAACAAACAAAATCACACAGTATGGAAGCTGATTCCATAGATTTTTTTAAAGATTTTTCGTCAATAAATGATATCAATGAAGCAGTAGTTAATAGTAACGCAAAAATGAACTCCAATTTAACTATAAATATGAAACCCTTGAAACCAACAAAAATAACTCCAAAATTAGAACAAGGTTCAAAATTCAATAAAATAAATCAATCACCCACAAAAACTCACCCATCTCCAACAAAGATTCATTCATCTCCAACGATCTCTCACATACCATTAAAGACAAGCATCAATTCCAACAAAGTACATGATACACTCAAAAAACCACGAGTTAAACCTGTTACTTCAACGCCAAAAGTTTCAACAATCAAAGCAAAGCCATTGCTGTTTGCTAAATCATCATTTACATCTCCTAAGCCAAGTCCACATGCTGCAGCTTTGAAAGCTTCAAAAATATCAGCAATAGCAAGCTCAGGCATGCATAAAAATGGTTCATCATTAGCCACTAAGAATGACAATGTAGGGCTGAAAAAACCAACTATAAAGAAAATTTATTCTAGTCCAAATTCTAGATCTATACCTTCATATAAACATCCAAAAGGGGCAGAGCCAACATCTAAGGCAAATTCTTTGACAAAAGTTGGATCAACTGATCTGAGAACAAGAAAATCTATTGATTATGGTTCGAATGATGATAATGAAACACGGACACCGTCAACTAATAGTGAAGAAGAGGATGAACCAATGGATTTAACTGAAAGCTTAGGTATAAGTGAAGCAGAAATCCAAGAAACTATGCAAAACAAAATAATATCGGAGATTAAAGGAATTGATAAGGAAGCTGCAAAACAGATTTTCAATGAAATTGTTGATCAAGGTGATGAAGTACATTGGAGCGATATTGCAGGATTAGAAACAGCTAAAAATTCTTTGAAAGAGGCTGTTGTTTATCCATTTTTGAGACCTGATTTGTTTTCTGGGTTAAGAGAGCCTGCAAGAGGTATGTTATTATTTGGACCTCCTGGTACCGGGAAAACCATGTTAGCTAAAGCTGTTGCAACCGAATCTCAGTCCACTTTTTTTTCTATTAGTGCATCATCATTGACATCCAAATTCTTGGGTGAGTCAGAAAAATTGGTTCGAGCCTTATTTCTTCTTGCAAAGAAATTATCACCAAGTATTATATTCATTGATGAAATTGATTCCATATTATCTGCGAGATCTGATAATGAAAACGAATCCACTAGGAGGATTAAAACAGAATTTTTGATTCAATGGAATGATTTGTCTCATGCTGCAGTGAATCAAAATACCGGTGATTCGAATCAAACAAGAGTGTTGGTATTAGCTGCAACTAATTTACCTTGGAATATTGATGAAGCTGCGAGACGAAGATTCGTAAGAAGACAATATATACCTTTGCCAGAAGAAGAAACTCGAAGGGCACAATTTGTGAAAATGTTAACCCATCAATCACAAGGATTAAGTCTTTCGAAGCAAGAATTGGAAGAATTGGTGCGAATCACTGATGGATTTTCCGGTAGTGACATTACCGCTTTGACAAAAGATGCAGCAATGAATCCACTCAGAGAATTGGGTGATAAATTATTGTCGACGCCAAAGGAAGAAATTCGAGGTCTTACATTGCATGATTTCCAAACTAGTTTGAAATATATCAGGCCAAGTGTTGGTAGAGAAGGATTAGATAAGTTCGATGAATGGGCTTCCAAATATGGATCATCAGGAGCTTAAGATGGTTGAATTCAAGGCATTTTATATTTTCACGATTTTAATTAATAATTACATTCTTTTTTTTTTTTTTTCAATGTTATTTTTTTTTACCAAAGTTTGTACTACTAGATTGAAAGGGTTGATGATTAATTAATCGTACTTTATTTTTTGCATAAGTTCTCTACTTCTTTCCTTTTTAGGCACTGTTTTGTTTTACTTTGTAACACCAGTTTATTTGTTTATTTGTTTTTTTTTCTATTTGTATGATAATAAGTTAATAATATGTACAACGACTGTTTGCTGTGTATATACCAAATTAATTATACATTATTTTTCTTTTGACGTATTACATAATTGCTGACAACGTCTATGGTTTTGGCTCTATCAAAATGATGTGTTCCATAATGATTTTTTTTTTTTCTATTTTTCACCAACAGATTTTGTTTAAGCGGATGGCGAAACCTATTTATTGAACAAAAAAAAATAAGAATAACATTTATTATTGAATATATTTTTTCAACCCACTTCATTCAATTTACTAGTGTGATTAAATTAACCAATTGAGGGGTAAAACAAGAACAATAAAAAATAATGGTCAAAGATACTACATATTACGATTGCTTGGAGGTGAATCCTGATGCTACAGAAGCACAAATTAAAAAAGCATATCGTAAAAAAGCATTACAAACTCATCCGGATAAGAATCCTGGAGATAAGGATGCTGAAAAGAAATTTCAAGAGATTTCTCAAGCTTATCAAGTTTTAAGTGATCCAGATTTAAAACTGAGATATGATCAATTTGGTATTGAAGAGGCAGTTCCGGAAGCTGGATTTGAAGACGCGGCGGATTTTTTGGCAACGGCATTTGGTGGAGATTCATTTAGTGATTGGATTGGAGAATTAACATTACTTAATGATTTAAGTCATATGGCTGAAGAAATGGATATAGTTGAAGAAGATGATTTAGATGTGTGTGGTGCTGGTGAGAAAAAAGATGAAGAAGAAAAGAAAAAAGACGATGATGACGGAGTTAAACCTCTTGATGGCCATAACATGACACTTCATGATGAAGATTTTGCTAAAGCTCAAGCTAAAAAGACAGAAGATAAAGAAAAGAAGAAGAAATTGACTAAAGAAAAAAGAGAAAAAATGCTTTTAATGGAAAAAGAACGTAAAGAGAAAAAAGCCAAAAGAGTCGAAGAACTTACCGAAAAATTGATTAAAAGAATTGATACTTTTAATATTTCTAGTGGTACCGAAAGTTCTCTTGAAGGATTTGATCAAAAATTGAGAAAAGAAATTGATGAAATGAAAATGGAATCTTTTGGTCTTCAAATTTTACATTTATTAGGAAAAATTTATGTCCAAAAAGGTTCTGCGTATGTTAAATCTCAAAAAACTTTTGGGTTAACAAAAATTTTCTCATCAGTAAAAGAAAAAGGATCAACTGCTAAATCAATGTGGAATGTTGTATCCTCTGCTTTAGAAACTCAAGCAGCAATGACCGAATTTCAAAAATCTCAAGAAACTAATCCTGAAGGATGGGATTCATATAAACAAAGTGAAATGGAAAGAACTCTTACCGGTATGGTATTACAAACTGCTTGGGCTGGATCTAAATTTGAAATCCAAGGAGTGATAAGAGATGTTTGTGATAAAATTTTGGGTGACAAATCCATTGCATCTAAAGATAGACTTAAGAGAGCTCACGCTTTAGTTTATATTGGCAGTAGATTTAAAGCGGCCCAAAGATCCGAAGAAGAAGCTCAAGAAGCAAGGGTGTTTGAAGAATTAGTTGCTGATGCTCAAGCTAAAAAGCAAAATCTGAAAAAACAGTCAGCTAAAGAAATGAAATCTAGAGAATCATCATTCAAAAAACAGGAAAGTAAAAAAGCTAGCTCTGGAACTTTGTTCAGTAGCTGAAAGCAGTAAACACCTGAAGGAAATGTTTAATATTTCATTTAAAAAGTTGTTTAGTTTGTTTGTTTTTTTTTCATCTTCTCTACATTTTTTGATTTACAGGATATACCGACCCATTCTTGTTTATTCATTTCATTTATTTTCATCACTAGTATTACTATTGATTTTTTTGAATTTTTTACGTTTTTTTGAATTTTTTACGTTTTTTTTTTTGCTTCCTTTTTTATTTTATTTTTTTCGTGTGCTTTGCTCTCCTATCCTAATATGATTTTTTTTTGTCTTCTTTTTTTTTTTTTTTTGTAATTACAAAATGAGCAAGCTTTAAAGTTTGCTCATTACACCAATATAAAATTCACTTTTTTTATTGTTTTTATTTTTCAAACACGCAGCTGTCTTCTAATTTGAATATATTTGTTGCTGTCTGCCTTTTTTTTTCAAACGTAAAATACGGGAACAAATTATTTTTGATGAGACTAATCTATATTGTTCCTCGCCGATAGAGAAATATAACTACATCATTTGCATTGATATCTATTTATTTTAATTGGCATGTGCTCTTTGGGATGAAAAGAATAAAAACTCATCATAAATCAGCATTTTTAAAGCATCAAAAATGGCGTGGCGCCCATTAAAATTGGTGTTGCCCCTACAAATAACATTGCAACCGTAGTGTACATTGTTATAGTAATCCCGAAAATAAGTACAAAAGATCTAAGACTTTTTGCGTTATATTCTTTGAGCTCTCTTTGTTCATCACTCAATTGAGAAAGAGGAAATGCTCGAAATCTATATGGGATTAAATCATCGAGAGAATTCAAAAGATTATTCAAATTTGAATCAATTGTTTTAATCATTGGTTTAAATGTTTCAGGTATGTTTTCTTGGATAGTATAAATTAAACCTCCAAGCATTGGAGAAGCAAAAGCTAAAGTATTTATACCTCTATAGGTTGTTAAATGGTTTAGAGCTTTTGATTTAATCTTTGACTTAGAATAATCATTCAATTTTATGGAATACATTTTTATTGTTGCTGGAGAATCAAAAATAAATCTTGTAAAAAGAGTATCTCTTTCATGGAAAGGAGTACTAGCAGTAATGAAAATGTTAGACCTATGAAACAAAACACAAAAAAAAAAAAAAAAAAAAAAAAAAAAACTTTAAAGAGGAGGGTATTATTATTTATCCTTACAGTTTTGTACCTAAAGATGGAATCAAATCGTCATTCTGCTGTTGGTTGACCTCGACAATCCCATGTTGAGTGTTTGAATCAGCGACAATAGGTTCGGCTTGATCTCTGACAATTTTTGATTTTTGATCCTGAAAAGACATAGTTGGAAGCAACACACAAACTATGGAAATGACTACTTTTTTTTTTTTTTTTTTCCTTTACAGAACTCTAATTGAAAACTTCCTTACAAAGTGTTCGCAAGACCTATAGATCAATCATGTTCAGCTTGCCTATTTTATAGTTTTCTTTGGGGTTACAAATGCACAAGAAAAACTCTGCATATAATTTACACAAAATCACAAATCTTGAAAAAAAGGATGAGTAGAACAAGAACAAGAACAAGAATAAGAACAAGAACAAGAACAAGAACAACAATAATAATAATAATAATAATAATAATAATAATAATAATAATAATAATAATAATAATAATAAACCGCACAATAATACTTCAAACTAATATACACTAAACTCTTTACAAAATTTGCATTAATAATAGTTCGTCGGTGACTTTTATTAATAGCGATAAGTAAACTTGGCGACAAAGATTGAACTATTTCTTTATTAAAAAATTGCCGGATTTTTTGTTCGCAAACAGCATAGTAGTGAGCTTATTGTAAGAATAAGAATTTAACCATCACAATACTATGGAGAACTGAGAGAGCTACCTGTAATTGTAGTAGCCTGTTGACACAAGTGATTTTATAGTAACAAAGAGTGTATTCGCTGGTAGTATGGTTTGTATGTCCTTAGAGTCTTCTTTTTTCCTTTTAATTTTTCTCATTTCAAAATAAATGTTTTCAAGAGACCCTTTTAAATTTCCACGCTATCTAAAGAACGCAAGCCGTCAATATTTTTCAAGGCTTTCTAACATCAGTTTCTTTGAGCATTGATAAATTATGGAGTTCACAAATTGAAGGAAGAAAGTGTACTACCACACAAATCCAAGCTCACCAAACTCCTTAGTGTGAGAGACACATATTCAAATGTATTAAGACGATTATTTTCTCTTAATATTAAGGTTTTTAAGCTCGCTGAATTATCGAGCCCTTTCACGACATTTAGACTATTCTAGCTCAAATATACATACTCAAATTGACTCAAATTATCCAAGTTTTCAATTTTAACTGAGGTGAGCTAACTACTATAAAAATTTGTCACTGTTCGCCATTTTAAAACTCCCAAATTTTTGTGGTCTTAACTTTTGCCATTAATTGGTACTCGATGTTCAACGATTTCCGATTTTTTCCATTTAGATAAATCAACTTCACCAAGTTCTAAATTATCTTTTTCTCTTACAAGTTCAAATTACTTTAAGCTAGAGGAATCCAAACTATCCAAGCCTCCAGAATAAAATCCCAATGTTAGAGCTTTCAATTTCTTAGTGGCATTCGTGATTTTATCTCTTGTGTGAAAAAAAAAAAAGAAGTGGTTCAATTAGCTTAGAAATTTGAGACATCAATTCTTCAAGTATTTCAGCGTCTCAATTGATTTTGGGAGAACCGTAAAATTGCGTTTATTGGGTATATTCTTTGAATACAAAGAGCTTAGCTGGGTGCGCTAAAATCTACAATCAAGTTTGTCACGTCAGGACAACAAAATCTACTGATGTTTGTCAATTGAATTTGAGATTTTGAGATGGTACTATTGTGACTATTGTGGAAGGTTGACGTTTGAAATAATTTCTTTTGGGTACAACCATACCTTTTTTTTTTTTTTTTTTTTTTTTTTTTTTTAACACCGACCAAGATAATATAGTAATATAAAAAATATATAGGAAATAAGCAAAATTTCATATAATTTAAAAATACAGTAACTGTAATAATTTGTGCTATGTGATTACGTATTGATCCTAAACGTTAGCCTTATTCACAGCGCCCAATCTTTTTAGTGGCTAATAATAGAAATGAGGCTGTCGAAAACAAAGTACCTTGCGGGTGGTTCACCTTCTAACTCGGGTAGCCGGCTTGGGAGGAAGAATTTCCCATCTCTGGCAAATTCTGGTACCAGCTTCCTGGTCATAGATTTACACATACTAAAGTTCTGACAGAGTCTGACTAATTTATATGTTTTTTGTGGAAAGTTACTGATGAACCAAAAAGATGAAGGTTGGTATTATTTACCCAGTTATATATATTTTGAACTGTCTCACCAAAATATATATATAAAAAAAAAAAAAAACAATTATTAATACTATGTTCATCATCTAGTTTAATAAGATTTATTCTTTAATCCACCCATCATCACGAGAGAATGAAAAAATTTTTTTTTCTTTATTTTTCCATTTTTTTTTTTAGCCGGCGGTGAAATTGTATATTCTATTTTATTCTATTTAATTTTTAGTATGTAAAAATGTCCGACTAAAATAGCTCTCTTTCTAATTTTAGTAAAAAAAAAAAAAGAGAATTTCTGAAGGAAAAAAACTGGAAGAAAAAAAAAAGAGCAAAAAAAAAAAATATGTCATACTACACGTGATACGGCCAAAAAAGAAATTGCCTTCCTTTTCTTTTTTTTTTTTTTTTTTTCTCTTTAGGCGGTGTTAAATTACACATCAAACTCCATCTTTTACAAATAACCAAACCTGTAAAACTACATTTTGCTTCAAAGTGAATAAACCAATCAATATCTGTTATTCTTGGAAAAATAAATTTCCTATTACAACTATCCAATTCAAGTTATTTTAAACAAAACACTTAAACTGCTTCGACTAACGTAATTTCCATCAATATGACTATTTCTGCTGACTCAAAAATTATTATTGGCGCCAAAGGCACCGTAGGAAACCACTCATTAACAACCAATGATGATAACAGTCATCGTTTTCAACAACTGAAAGATTATATCAATCAGAAAGCATACAATGATCCTCTTCAAGATTCGGTTCATGATCATCACTACTCTTCAATGCCCAAAAATGAGCATGAAGATAAGGAAGAAGTAGAAGAAGAAGAGGAAGAAGAGGAGGAGGAAGAAGAGGAAGAAGAGGAAGAAGAGGAAGAAGAGGAAGAAGAAGAAGAAGAAGAAGAGGAAGAAGAAGAGGAAGAAGGCAATCAAACAGGTGATGATAAAAATGACTATTATCGTAGCCATAATTATAATTATAATATCAACAGGAACTTCAGACGTGATAGTGAGATAAATATCAACGATATAATAAGCTTTGAGTATGATACTGAGGATGATAATTTGAAAGATGAAGAATGGGAAAGTGAATATGAGAGCGAGTCTGAAGATGAAAAACCTTTATCTTTTTCTCAAAGCAAAACTAAAATTTTCAAGCCTATCCTTAAAAATTGCAAATATGATCAAAATCTGAATTTTGATTCATCAAATTTCAATGTGACAAGAGTTGATAGCTTAGAGAGTTCATACATGTCAAGTGACAAGGATCTTGATTTGCACTACGATAGTGAATCTTCATTATCCTCCGAAAATATCTTATCCAATTGTTATTCTGAAACCCCTCTCAAGTCCTCCAGTCCGCATTTTCAAAACTGCTCCAAATCATGGCACAGCTTTTCCTCTTTTACCACTATGACAATGACTACAACAACCACAAAAACAATAACGACAACAACAGCAACAACGACAAAATCAACAACGGCAACAACATTATCAACTATCAACACATGCAAAAAGAAAGTTCATTTCCCAAAACACGTAGCTGTAACCATTGGCACTAGTGATTACTTGGAAATCCCATATATTCCAGGTGAGCCAATGACTGCCCATGAACAGACAATTATTACTAAACTTGAAACAGAAAATGAAATTGCTAGCGGTATCGACTATAAAAAAAGCGTATACGGCAACGATCCTGAATACAAAGAGCTTGACCAATTGACCATGAGATATACTGATTTCAATACTCACATTGCCACGTTGAGAATTTAATGGGAATATCATTCATATTTTTATTTTTTTCTTTCTCTGGTTATTCTATCTTCAAAGATAGAAATTATAATTGAATGGTAATGAGCTGGCTCAACTTATTCAACTGTGATAATCATAATTTCATGTATTATTTATGAATTCTATGGGTGATAGTTATCATCTCAGTTCGATGTATTATAAATTTACCAACAAATTTCGTGGTGATGACTTTTTTTTTTTTTTTTTTTTTCTCTTTCTTGAACGAACGCAAACCCATGTTCTATATTGAAAATCACCCACGACCTATTATGATTTTCGAAAAACCTTTTTTTTTGTTAATCTTTGTCTATTTTCTCTTTGTATTTTTAATCCTTCCATTTTGATATCACCTTTATTTTTATGAGATTTTGCTTGGATCAAAACAATTGGGCTTTGTTTTTTTAAATTGATTTTTTACGTTATAGATTTCTTTTGTTTTTTAATTTTTACTCCTCTTCTCTTCATTTCAATCGTTGGTTTTTTGCTTTTTTTTTTTTTTTTTTTTTTTTTTTGAGTTTTTTTTTTTTGAGTTCTTAATTTTCGTGGATGAGGTAAATTCCATTTGAATAAAATATATTTTTTCTGACTCCAATATTCATCTTTTATCTTGTAGGTTAAAGCTTTGACTGCTTTCACCAATATCCATATCACATGCGTATAAGTTGATCATTTATCTCGATCAAGATTGATGACTTAAATGGAATTGCTAAGAATAAGAATTATGTAAATCGGTGGTTATATATATACTGACATTATAAATATTCTTTTGCTTTCAAGAACAATAGTTTGATTAACCTTTTAAAAGTAAAATTTTTTGAAGTAGAAAGATGGTGGTGACTTACATGCGTGCATTTGGATAGATAACAAATCAATAAACCAAGTCGAATATTCCAGAAGAAAAAAAAAAAAAAAAAAAAAAGAAAAAAGATAAATAAAAATAAACAAAATTTTAAGACTTATAGAAAGATATATTGAGGTATAGTCATATAAAATCTATTGAAAAGAGGCATTGTTTTTTGAAGAAAATTTAATGCACCTGGAAATTTCAATTCAAATGAAATTTCCTCTTTTACTCTAGGTCTTATTTTTTTTTTTAAAAAAAATTTTTCTTCCCAATCTTATTTTAGTACTTATTTGAAATAGATGAATAATAACCTATTCTTTGATGGATAACAACAGAAGAAAATAAAACTAATCAAACATTCAAGAAACGATGTTGAAATCAAGTACCATATCTTATCTCGGCTCAATATTGGCCTGTTGATAGCTATTCAGTCACTTTTTTCAGTTTTATAGAAGAGCAAGGAAAAAAATTCAAATGAACTCGATTCATTAATTTGAATTGTTTTTTTTTTTTATTTTTTTTTATTTTTTTTTATTTTTTTTTTTTTTTTTGAGTTCATACAAGTGGTTATACCTTTTAAATCATTGTGTTTCTCTTTTTATCAGACGCTATGGTGAACTCTAAAAAAGAAAAAAAGTGACAGTTATTTTTCCCAAACAAAGAAGATCTTTTAAAACTCTAGATATATCTGGTGCTCTTGAAAAAGTTTTAACAATAAAGGGTCCTGAAACGTTTATTTTCCTGTTCCTTATTGTTATTTTCCCTGGTTATTATTCTCACTATTTTACTCTTCATATTTATTATAATGTCTAGACAACTTTTCATTAAATTCTTTGTTCTTCCTGTTAATATATAGTTTCGAGTCTTTACCATTTTTAGTCTTGGTCTTTGCCGTTTTTGTGATCTTTCTATCTTCCGCATTTTTCAAACTTGAATGCAATAGTTCTACCACTCTGCGTGAAGGTTTATGGTCAAACTGGTATTCATCATCATCATCTTCTTCTTTATTTTTTTTTTCAAAACGACCATTAGAATTCTTGATACTTCTTTTATTTGATACCGGAGTTTCTTCTGAAAATTCGGCAAGTTTTTTCTTATTCTTTTCCATTTCACTGATTTTTTTGAGATAGGTTTTTTCGGCCAATATACCATAATCACCACTTGCATCGCCACTTGAATTATTGGTATCTTTATTTTTCTTTGTTGCTTCCCAACGTTCATTATCTTCGACAGAATAATGCCAAAGTTTTTTATTTTCAATTTCTTTCAGTTTGGTTTCATTATCTAACTTAAGTAATTCTAATTCTGCATCATTTTGTTTTTGAGCTATTCGTTTTAACTGAACAGGAGTAGTACGATTTCTTTGATATTCCTTATGCAATTCTTTTCTATTTTCAATTTCGGTATCATGTCTTTGTTTCTTCAATTGCTGAAACCTCTTGAGTCGATCTGAAGTGGTCAGCGAAGACATCTTTGATTCTGATTTTTTTTTTTTTCTTTTTTTTTTTTTTTTTTTTTTTTTTTTTTTTTTTTTTTTTTTTTTTTTTTTTTTTTTTTTTT
>JASTUB010000222.1:0-2500 GCA_031124825.1 Saccharomycopsis vini
TTTCAAATTTAACGAATTTATATATGAAAGTTCATGAAAACTTGAGAATAAAGAGCTGTGAAAAAAAAAAAAAAAAAAAAGTGACGTGTCGTGTAGAGAAGAGAAAGGGAAAGAAAAGAAAATTATTAACATAAACATCATAAATAAAAGAAACAGCGAACGAAAAAAAAAAATAAATAAATAAAAAAAATGAAAGGAAAAAAAAAAAAAGAAATACAAACCAACAAAACAATAAAAAAAAAAAAGAAAAAATCTAAAGAAAAAAAAGAGAAAGGAAATACACTGGAGCTCAATTGAAACTACAGCCCGAAATTTTCTTGGTTATATGCATTACTATAAGAATTCGCATAATCATATTTGTTATTTGGGATAGTTTGATCTTGTCCATCATTCATAATAGCATTGTAGTTTGAAGAAATTGAGGAATTTTGTGCAAAATTATTTGTGTCACAAGAATTAATATAAATAGAATTATTATTATCATTATTATCATTATTATAGTCGATATCACCATTTTGGAAAGCATTGTTATTGAGAGCATTCAATGCGTTGAAATTGTTAAACCCATTATTATAAACCAAGTCTTCGTTACCGTTGGTAAGCCCGCTATTAGTAATAGACAGATTTGGATCATTCAAGAACTGATAATCTTGGGCATTGTTATTATTGTTGTTGTTGTTGTTAGTGGTGTTAGGAATAAAGTTTGCATAATTTATTCTATCATCCTTATAACTGTTAATCTTGTCATTCTGATTATCATTATCATAATTCAGTTCTGGCAATGACAATTCCATTCTTGAGCCATTTACCATTCCTGACATGCCATCATGCATTGGAACGTTTTGAGAAGTACCAGCAATATTCCATGATAAAGATGAGCTGTTATCGCTATCTCCAAGAACAGCTACTCCAGAATTAGAGTTTCCTTCAAAATTCCTGATATCAGGAGCTCCTAAAGAATAGGATTGATGGCGAACATGATTTGAATGCTGTTGAAAAGATCCTGTTGCAGAAGTTATTGGTAAAATATCTCTGAAATCATAATAATCTGTTGATAATAAATTATGTGTTGTATATTCACTTTGATTGGAAATCACTTGTTGACTTGTTGAGATCGAAACTGGTATATCATCAATAAATCCATTGAAACCTTGGGGATCGGTATTGCCTCTATAAAGATTGAAATTTTGATAATTGCCTTTTTGATGATTATTAAAAGATGAAGGTAATGAAGTTGTTGATGTTCTTTTATTAGATCCATTTATGTTCAATGCTCTCAATCCAATAAGAATATCATCATCAGGAGAAATTGGAGAAAACATATCAATTGTAGAACGGAAAAGCTTAATTTGTTGGTCCAAGTACTTTGAAATTGTTCCTTGAACAATAATTTCTTGATTTGGCAACAAATCACGTTTAGATTCAATATTTTCAAAAGGATTGAAATCGAATTTCAAAAGTCCATATTCTTGACTGAAGAATCTAGAAGAATTATCAGGTTTCATGAAGTCGTTTAATTTGAAATTATTTTTAATTTCATTTTTCAAAGAATTCATAGTAATTATATCTAAACCATTAGTATGTTGATCGAAAATTTCATCAAGTCTTTTGTTGAATTCAAATTTTTCATAATTTTCATTGAATTTTTCAAAATCTTGGACAAAAAAGCTTTCTGTTTCTTGACTAGGTTTAGTAAAAATTAACATTTTAGTATCATCATCTTCGCCAGAACTATGTATGAAATTTTCTGGTTTAAAGATTCCATTTTTGAAACTTTCAAGTTGAACTTCATTAACATTCGCCAAAACTTTTTGTTTTATGAACTCACTTTCCCCTTTTTCAATTGTTTGAGTAGCAACTTTAGGATTTAATTTTATATATCTTAAAACAGACATTCTTCTAATTCTAAAAAAAGATACTATTCTTTGACAATATATAACATGATTTTGTAAGCCATCATGTAAAATAGTACCGTTATTTAAATTGATTCCGCCAAATTTTTGAATACTAGCAACATCAGATTTGAAAAATTCATCAAAATCTTCAGCTCCAAATGATTGAAGCACCACAAAATCAGTATTCAAATTTTTATTCATAAAGAAATATCTGCATTGACCAAATGTTTGAATTATTAACAGATGAGCAGTGGTAAAATATAAATATAAGCATTTTCGATAAACACTCATTTTTCCATTTGAATAAACCAAATTGATATCTTCTGGTAATAATTGGAACCATTTTTTTGCAAGAATGAAAAAAAGTCTTGGGTTCAACATAAATGAATCACTTTTTTCTAAAGAAGGTATTATTTCTGTCATGATACTACTAAGAAGATCAACCAACAAATAATAATAATGTCTTACCTGTTCAATTTCTTCTATCATTTCAGGTTTTAAAAGATGTTTGTGATCTTTAACAAACACACCAAATTGTAAAAGTTCATCATAGAATTCTTTAAAAACATTACAATTATAAGCTGGAATATAAGCAGATTTGATCG
>JASTUB010000222.1:5000-27158 GCA_031124825.1 Saccharomycopsis vini
CAGCACCTTTTCATGTACCTTTATGTATGAATAACAACCAAACATTTTTGGAAAAAAAAAAAAAAAAAAAAAAAAAAATTGATTGTTTAAATGTTGTATAAACGGCTGTTTTTGAAGAAAAAAACCAATTACAATTCAAAAAAAAAAGACGTACCGTCATGTATAACATGTACATTAAATGAGTGTCAATCATGCATCAGAAACTCACCCTGCCATCGCTTACAAATAGAAATTTCTCAAAGGCAGATGAGGAAACAGAAGATAACAACCAATAATTTATCGGTAACCCGCGCAAAAATAGTAAAACCTTAAAATTGGATTAGAAAAAGAAATGAAAAATAGGACTTAGCGGGTTTAGACCAAAATGTTCATTTAAACCCCAATTAATTTATATGTGATTGGAATTAGAGAAAAAAAAAAAAAAAGAGAGAGAGAAAAAAAGAAAAGAATTCAATCTTTATAATTCTTTGAATAAACAGCTTTTCATTGATTATAGACTTGAAATAAATTGCACTAGCACACTATGAAATATTGTTGTTTTTTGTTTATATAGAGGTTAATCCAGAGGATATCCCCGGTTTATTTCCAGCTCATCTCCGATCTTTGTGCATTAAATTCCGTTTTATTTAAGTTTTTTTAACAAAGGTTTTATTTTTTATTTCTTTTTTCTTTCGTTTTTTTTTTTCTTTTTTTTCTCTTTTTTTTTTTTTTTTTTTTTTTTTTCGGTTGGTTTTTTCTATATATAGAATGCCATTCCTAATTTAATAATTCATCCTTATTCTTGAAGCATCAATTTTAGATAGAAAAGATAACTGGAGTTCTGGTTCTCTAAAATAAAAATCTTAACCAATCTATGGCATAGATAAAATAATAAATCTAATAATTCTAATTATCTATTTCTTATATTCTTCTTTTGTGCAAATTATCTTTTTATTTGCAAGTAAGTTTATTATATATATATAATCTTCTTCTTTTTCTTCTTATTCTTCTTGTTCTTCTTGTTCTTGTTCTTGGTTTTTGTTTTGACGCCTGACACGTTCAATTGTTCTCAAATGAGTAGAATTACCGTTTTCACAATTATTCCGCATTAAAAGAAACAAAAAAAAAATAAAAAAGAGATGAATTTCAAAAACACAAAAGTTCTAGAGCAAATGATCGGAAATAGACCGAAACAAGAAAGAAAAAAAAAAAAAAAAAAAAAAAGTATCACATAACTAATTTAATTGAAAATTAAACTAAATTGTCATTTGAGGTCAAAAAAATAGGAGGAGACACAAGATTGCCAATAGGATTTACGATAAAAAAAAAATTACCGTTTATTTAAAACTTATTTATTTATTCATGTATTACTTATTATTTCTACTTTTTGAATTGAAAAAACTTTTTCAACAAAAAACAGTTTATTTTCAACTGTAATTTGAACAGCAAAATAAAATGATCATCCCCCGGAACAATCAGGGTGGGATTTAACGGGTGAACCCAGACCCCGGCGAAAGAACAGGAACCGCTTTTCGCAGGAGATGCCAGTTCCTTTTACCCGCCTCCCAATTCCTTCCCAAAAATCAATTATGAATATGTCACCCGGTTAATATACAAAAACTAACAATTACGAATAACTTTGGGCTTAAAAATAATAATAGAACCAAATCTAGATCTACCCCCCACAAATAATATTTAAGATCATATTAAAAAACAAATTTAATTAGTTGAAAAAAATCAACAAAAAAACAAACAATATAAAAATAAAAAATTAATGATACATGTTTAAAATAAATAAATTGATAGAAATGAAAATAATTAATATAAAAACAAAAAAGAAAGTGGTTAACAAAAAATATAAAAATAGATTAGAAAAAAAAAAAAAAAAAAAAAAAAAAAAATCGTAAAACAAAAATTAAAAAGAAATAATAACACACCATGAATTACTTTAAACCAAAACATTTTCTTTTTCTAAAGCTTTTTCAACCTCACCCAAAAACTTATTAAAAACTACCGATGACCCTCTGACTTTTGAAAATTCTAATTTAGAACCAGTAATTTTTCTTCCTAAACTTCCATTTTTCCTTTTCCCATTGCTAACATCATTTTCATAAACAAAAATCTTGAAAGTCGTAGAACTTGATGATATTTTTTTCAAAAAAGTCTTGGAATTATTATTTTTAATTCCTGCAGAAATAACATTTTCTTTAACTTTAACATCTCTTATACCATATTTTTTCCAATTAATTAAAAGAGATTTAATAGCAACCAAACTTTCGTTTCTCGATAATGTTATATTCAATTCCGGATTCTTATTTTCATTGATCCAATAACCAGTAGATGTTGGCATAGAAGAACAATGAGTATCTTTTTCAATTGTAATACGATTGATAGGAACACTAGATGCTTTAATTGGTTCATTTTTATTAGAATCTTGGGATTTCTTAGTTTCATTGCTTAAATGACGTTTTCCTGGATTGTTATTAGAAATTGTCTTGATTGCAGATGATGGTGGGGTGATCAAGTTAGAAGATTCAATTTTAGGATCGACATTATTTTCATCAAGTGTATCCAAAACTTCTACTTTTGTCGATGAGCCATTAGAAACACTTTTTCTTCCAGAAAAAGAAAATCTTCTAAATAATGAATCATTTTTCATCATTACTTTTTGTCCATTATCTTTTGCCAAACTTGAAATGTTTCTTGAACTACTAGGAGCCCCATTAGTAATCAAATCGTAAAAAGAATCATTGCGATGATTATAATCAGGGAAAACTTTTATTTTAGGAATCGCTTCTTTTGTTGAAGGTTTAGCAAATGACTTTGCAGTCTTGGTTAATTCCAAAGCAGCCGCAGTTAAAGCTGCTTGAGAAGCATTGTTTTTTGATATTGCTAATTTTTCTTCAGATAAGATTTTTTTGGTCAATAAATTTACTGTAAGCGCTGATTCATTTAATGAAGAAGAGAAGGAGGAACTTCTTTGGAAAGGACTTTTAGAAGGATCTGTTATTTCTGGAACCGCAGCTTTATAAAAATCTTGATAATTCAATTCGGCATTCAAAGTTCTTCTAACCAAATCTTTGGTGGAATCACCAATATTACTATTTTGTAACAATGAATCATCTTCAACAAATCTATGGGGCTCATCAAGACCTTTAGTAGGAGTGACTATTTCAAAATCTTCACTGATATATGTTGTATCGTTAACGTTCAGCATAACTTGAGGAACAATCAATGGTTTTCCAGAAAGTTGATTAGCAGTTTTTTTACCATCATTAGGAGAAATTAAATGAACTTTTTGGGTTTGTTCATCGTATCTAAACAAATGGTCAACTTCACGAGACCCAGAACTAGTATTTCTGAAATTCATAACATCTTCATCAGCTTCTTGAGAAAAATCAACAAGATCAAAAATATCATTTGCAGATGATCTCAGCAAAGAATCATCATTTTCTTCATCATCATCTTGTTCTACTTCTTTTTCTCCTACAAACTTTTGATGTTTCTTTAAAGTGGTTTCAGAAGTAGAATTGGATTTTTGATAAACTTTCAGTTTAGAGTTTCTACCTGTATCACCACCACCACCAACAAAATGAAAAGTTTTGCCATTAGAAGATCCTAATCCTGGATCTAATTTGGAAATTGGACCTCTATTGATAATGAAGCTTCCTTTACCATTATTAATCAAATCCTTCAATTCTTTGGCATTCAAAACATTACCCTTAGAAACATGTTTTTCCTTTTCTTTTTGTTTTTGTAAAATCTCCATTTCTTTTTGTTTCTGTTTTTTCGCTTTCTCCAATTGCAATCTTCTTTCTCTTAATTCTCGATTTTTTTTTTCGACAAAAGATTCACCAAATATTTTTCTATAATTTTCACTAGATCTACCGAAAAATTCATCACATAAGGATTCAAATTCAGATTTAGTTCGAAGAGTTGACACATCAATATAAATGTTGGCAAAATTTTTATTGCTATTGCTAAGACCATAAATTCTTGAATAATTTTTAATTCCTCTTGAAGATAAAGTCGATTTTATTGTTCTTCTTGAAGCGGATTCTCTTAATCTAATTATTGAATGAATACTTTCTTGGGTTTTTTTACCTGGTTTTGATTTGATTGGACTATTATCACTAGCAAGTAAGGATGATGAAGTTTTGAATCTTTTATTTCTTTTTGGTGATGTTTTATAATTCGCAGAATAATTCAAGGATTTCTCAATTTCTTTTTCCAATTTCTTTTGTTTTTCAAGCTCAACAAACATAAGTTTATTATATTGAAGCTTTTCATTACATTCGAATTCAAATCGATCCCGACTAAGAGTTTCAGTACTATATTTCATTGGGACTTCATCAAATTGCAATTTCTCACAACTAACAGTTATTTCTTGGAGTGGGGTATTTTTCCTTGTTGTAACATTTGAAGTGAATCTACTGACAGGTACTCCAGGGGAAACAACATTAATGGCCTCGTCATCGTCAAATTCGATTTCATCGTCGCCTTCTTCATCATCATCATCATCATCTTCTTCTTCTTCTTCTTCTTCTTCATCTTCTTCTTCATCATAATAATCATCATCATCAGAAACACCAACTTTTTGACCATAATAACCCATTGTATTTCCATGAATATATTGGCTCAAATTTAATGAACCATTATAAGATGCCATACTATTACTTTGTCTCATAAAAACACCATTATTGTTGTAATAACTTGAAATGCTTTTACTAGATTTCATATGGCCTTTAATACTCCTACTTGATTTCATGTGACCTTTGACACTACTACTTGATTTCATATGAGTATAGTCACTAAGGCGTTTTGATGAAGAATAATTGTGACTTGACCCGCTTTTATATAAAGAATTTTTGATGTTATTATTATTATTATTATTACCAGAAGATTTCATTTTGCTTCGCTGCTTATTATTGTTAAAAGATATATTTCTTTTATGAGAAGAAGCAATAATGCTAATATTGGAATAAGCTTTTGTCATCTTTGATTTGTTTAAATGTAATTCTGCTGGATAACTTTCTTCAAGGTCAGAATCTGATTCATACCCAATAACTTCTTGTGATTTAGCACCTTTTAAAAAATTGTCGGAACTATTGTCAAAACTAAGAAGTAAAGAATAAAACACTTTGTCAATATTAACTTTATTATTGATCAAATTATTTATGATTTCTGATTCGGCTTTTTTATTATGACATAAAATCTTTAAATGATTCAAAGTTTTTTGGTTTATATTTTGAGGGTTTGATTGAATTTTTTTGTTGAAGTTGAAATTATTGATGATAAGATGGTCTTGTTTATTAGTTTTGATCAAATTTTGATTTATTGAATTGGTAAAGATATTTATGTTTGCATAATAATCGTGTTGTGATTTATTAGTCGAATAGAATCCAATGTTATACTTTTTGAATAAGCTGGATTTCAAGACTCCTTCAGAATCTAGTCTTTTTGTAGGATCGAGGCATAATAATCCTTTTAATAAGTCAACTGCTTCATTAGACAAATGGGGTGGCATTTCATAGACACCAGCCTTAACTTTTAATAACAAATGTTTTATATTATCGTCATCAAATGGTAATCTACCTGACAAAAGTGCATATAATATCACTCCGCAAGACCACATATCAGACTTCAATCCATTATATGGCTCAGCAGATATAACCTCTGGGGCGGCATAATGAGGAGACCCACAACTTGTTTCTAAAAGAAAAGTTGGAACTTTTTTCGTTGTACTTGCTGTGCTTGGTTTATTATTATTGTTATTATTTATTGTCGAATGATTATTATTATTATTATTATTATTATTATCATCATTTGAATATTTCAACAATTCCAAAGTTGCCATACCAAAATCGGCAATCTTCAAATGCATTTCACTATCAATCAAGATATTTTCCAATTTTAAATCACGATGAATGATACCCCAATTATGCAAAAAAAAGACACCATTTATCAATTCATAAAAGACTCTAACTGCTGATGCTTCAGGTAAAGGATCAACCGACACCAAATATTCGAATAATTCACCATTTGAGACGTATTCTGTGATCAAATATAAATGGTTTTTAGATTCATAAACGTCATAAAGCTTCAAAATGTTTCGATTATCCAAAAGTTTCATGATAATGATTTCTCTTTGTATCCCATAAGGTAATCCAGAAGAATCCAATTCATGAGGCGCCAATTCTTGAGGATCTAAATGATTTTTATCCACTATTTTGATGGCTGCTTCTTGGCCGGTTATTTCATGAGTTCCTAAAACAACTTTAGAAGTTGATCCTCTACCGAGTTCTGGTCCAAATATCCAAGGACCTATTTTTCTTGATTGTTTTGGGTGACGATTTTTGTAAGTTTTGTGGGTATTATGGGAAGAAGAGATCAAAGACGAAGCTATTGACATTTGACTTGGACATATTGCCATTTGAGACATATTGATTTTTGACTTTTTTCAACAATATAATAGCTACCAATGAAATCAAAAGTTAGTATTGATAAATAAAAAAATTAAAAAAAAAAAAAAAAAAAAGATTCAGATTAAACGAGTGGAAAGTTGATCAAGTAAAGAATAATGAAGGTGTTAGAGAATAGGAAAATTACAAATATAAAAAAAAAAAAAAAAAAAAAACAAACAAATATAAATTAATGGGAAAATTTAAAATAAACAACTGAAAAAAATAAAAGTAAAAGAAAAAATATAAATAAATTAGTGAATGGATTTGGGATCTTTTCAATTAGTGAGAAAAGTAAAAATGAGTGTATGTTTTGTTTTTATTTTTTTATGTAACAGAGACAAAAATAAAAAATAAAAAAAATAAAATGTAAGGAGGTTTTTCATTTTTTTTTTTTTTTTAATTAATAATAATAACGGATCTTATTATTTTGTGTTGTTGTATGAATGCACCCATACTAAATGATAATTATCAAAACTTGTTTATCCCTATTTTGTTTTTGTTATTGATTATTTGATTGTTATTTGGAGGAGAAAAAAAAAGGAGGGCAGATTTCATCTGCAGGATTTTGGGAAAAACACGCTTTTTTTTCGTTTCGAGTCGAAGGAGTCAAATCTTCCAGATCAAGTAAAATATAAACAGAAACGGGAGAGAAAAAAAGGGGCGAATCAAGAAAAAAAAGGGGGGGAGAGAAAGAGAACCACCACCGGTGAAATAATAATAATAATAAAAGTATTTTAAATACAATTTTTTTTTAGAAAAAAAAAAAAAAAAAAAAAAAAAAAAGAATTTGTCAAATTTATTTGAAATTATTGAATAATTCAAAACTATAGAATTTTTGATAATATTAAAATAAGGTAAATAAATAAATAACTTCAATAATAATAAATAATATTAATAATAAAAGAAAAGAAAAAACCTGTCAAATGTGTAAAGACGCATGCATAAGTCTCTTCTTCTCTTCTCGCTGTTATTGCGATGGCACCAATCTCGTGGTATCTATTTCATCTAAATAGAGCCAATGAAAGAACGCAGATTTTTTTTTTTTTTTGGTTGGCTTTCCCCCATATTAGTAGTCTAACTAATTAACATCTGGAAGTGTTATTCTTCCCACACTTTGAACAAATGTTTTTAACTCTTAAAACATCTAGATTTTAATCTAGGGTAGCATTATTTGGTAGAATGCTCTTATTTTTGGGTTGATAGATTCCATTTAAGGAAATTTGCAGATTTTTGGCACCGTAAATTGTTATGCACATGTACGGGCACGTTATGTGATTGCAATGCACATTTAAATATAGATGCCATCATTTAATTTAATTTGAATTTTTTTAATATTTGCAAATTGACACATTCAATAGTCAACGTCTTATTTAAAAATAAAAATGAAAAAAAAAAAAAAAAAAAAAAAAAAAAAAAAAAAAAAAAAAAAAAAAAAAAAAAAAAAAAAAAAAAAAAAAAAAAAGAAATAAGTCAATACATAGAAAGAAAAAAAAAAAAAAATTGATATATTCAAGTTGTAATAATTTATTTAAAATAGTTTTTCGTATAATTATCATTGCTTTCATGCTGAGTAATTGTCTTGTTTTTTTCAACAATTGCAGATATTTGAGGGTATCTTGTATAGATTTAAATGCAATTGAATATATTCAACATTATTATGTTCTGCTACTGCTGATGCTACTTCTTGCTTTTTGTCCCCACAACTATCAGCATATAACCAAGATAAAGTTATAAATTGACATGTTCCCAATTCAGTCAAAGAATGTTTACATTTCCTTTTCAACTATAGCTCAATTCGATAAATTAGAAACAATTGCTGTAATATACAAAAAATCATTGTAAATAAAATTAAAATTGAAAAAAAAAAAAAAAATAAAAATAAAAAATAAAAAAAAAAATAAAAAACATTACTTGTAAGCAATTGGGTATTGAGCAAAAATACGTCCGATATTAATTTTTACATATACTCACAAATATTCAATACTTTTTTGAGCTGCTTTTTGCTCTCAATTTTGTCTTAGAAAATCCAATTTTAAATTCTGAGGCCTAATTAATGTATAGTAATCTAATCAAGTAGTACTATAGACACAGTACAGTGATTTTTTTTAATCTTCTTTGCTTGCTCTTGTGTTTTTGTTTTCTTTGTTTGTTTTTTCTGTTTGTATTTCTATATACTTTGCTTTTCGGTTGTTGTTTCTTTTGTTTTGTTTTGGGTGCTTTGATACATAGTTAATACTTTGCTATTTTTGTATCTTTATATTACTTTGCTATTTTTGACATATTCTATTCCCAATTCATTTGCAGTCAACATTAATGTTGGACCCTCAAAGATTCCGATTTTGTTAATCCAATTACTCAAAATTGTATGTGCTGTACCCCACTTTCTTCTGTCTACTATTTTTATTATTTTTATTATTATTATTTCCAATAATTCAACATTCTTTGGATCAAAATAATAATAAAAAAAAAAAAAAAGACATCCTCTATATTGTTATTATTATTTCTTTTATCAGTCCTTGTTCTCTTTACTCCATATATGAAATTAAGAAATTTTAACCAATATATTATTTATTTATTTTTTGGTGAATATATGTTATGATGCTCATGTGCAAAACTTCTCCAAATTACGTCTGATCTTTTGACTACTAAAAAAGAATCAGTGTACTTTTTTTTTTCTTTTTTTTTTTTTTTATCATGTTTCATGAGCTCAAAGATAAATTTAACAGCCCAGTTTTTGTTTGTAAGACAACATGTATGTATACATTGGCAATTTTTATATTCATAATCATAACCATCACAATTATAAACATCTTGTTGTTGTACATCATGAAGCCATCTTATTTTTCATTGATACTTATATAAATACTCTTTAACTTCTTTGATTAACTACACTTGAATCGATAATAAATAAATCTGTTTAATATCATCACTAAAATTCATTCGCTACAATTATCAACATTCAAAAATTTCAATTAGAAATATTTAAAAACAAATTAAAACTAAGTCAATCATGTACTCCAAAGCTTTATTATCTTCCCTTTTAATTGGTGCTGCCTCTGCTAGTTATATTAACAGCACTTCCACTTCTACTTTTACTGGTATTAAAACCACCACTCTCACCATCACCTCTTGTGACCATGATGCTTGTCACACCTCTACTGAAACAACTGGTTTGACTGTTGTTACTGAAACTATTGAAGGTACTGTTACAGAATACACTACTTATTGTCCATTGTCAAGTGAAACTATTGTTCCATCAACCATTCAACCAACTTCTGTTTTCCCTACTGTTGCTCCAACTACTGAAACTTCTGGTGCTCCAACTACTGAATCTACTGTTGCTCCAACTACTGAAACTTCTGTTGCTCCAACCACTGAATCTACTGTTGCCCCAACTACTGAAACTTCTGGTGCTCCAACTACTGAATCTACTGTTGCTCCAACTACTGAAACTTCTGTTGCCCCAACCACTGAATCTACTGTTGCCCCAACTACTGAAACTTCTGGTGCTCCAACTACTGAATCTACTGTTGCCCCAACTACTGAAACTTCTGGTGCTCCAACTACTGAATCTACTGTTGCCCCAACNNCTGGTGCTCCAACTACTGAATCTACTGTTGCCCCAACTACTGAAACTTCTGGTGCTCCAACTACTGAATCTACTGTTGCCCCAACTACTGAAACTTCTGGTGCTCCAACTACTGAATCTACTGTTGCTCCAACTACAACTGTTCCAACCTCTATTCTTCCAACTACTCTTACTCCAACAACTGCTGCTCCTTCTTCTTCTCCAACTTCTACTTCTCTTTCTATCATTGAAACTGGTGGTGCTAACAGAATGGCCGTCGCCGGTGCTGCTGCCTTTGGTGGTTTGGCAGGTGTACTTTTGATTTAAAACTAAGAACAGTTTTAGAAAGTATCAACTAAACAACACTAAAAAATAAAAATAAAAAATAAAAAAAAAACCTCCTCTCTCACCTTACAATATTTATTAATCAATTACCCATCTGTTTTTTTTTTTTGCCTGTCAAATTTTATTATTTTATTTCATTCAATTTTCATTTTTCTTCTGCTAGCCAAATTAGAATTATTTACTAATCTTGCTTTTGTTCTTTCAACAAAAAAAAAAAAATTATTGATCTATAATCAATATATTTATCATTAATATTATTTTTCCATTTCATATCTTTTATTTTCTTTATTATAATAAAGTCTTTATTTTCTATATTTGCAAATTTGAATTTGTTATTGTTTGGGTTTCCACAAATTTTTTCAAATTATTTGTTTTCATTCGGTTCTATTCACTTTTGATTTTCAATTTAATTATTTAAATGTATTACATCTGTCAATCGCACACAACATACGTAGATATAATTATTACACCACCTTAAATTGGAAAATCTTTGAAAGCTAACAATTAATTTGAATAAACTTTAACTCGGTTGAACAAATATATAAATATACAAAAAGACGTACTCCGTCAGTGCTGACTAACAAAATAAGGATAAAAATGAAAATTTGAAAAACATTGTAAAGGTTTAAAAAAATAGAGAGAAATAGAAAAAGATCAACGAATAAGAAAAGAAAAAGAGAAAAAGAATAAAATCATTAATTGAGTCTAAAAAATAAATATATGTTTTTTTTTTTTGTTTTTTTTTTTTTTTAATAAGATCGTTATTGTATTTACCATATCTCAATTTACGTTTTGTCTTTATCATCCATATCAGGAATAAGTACATCTCCAGAATCAAAAACAGTGGCATGTGGTTCGTTTTTCACATTGTAGTCATCAATAAATTTTCTTTGGAGGGAATAATCTATATGAAAGGTTTTAACTTGTAGCGGGAATACTAACATTATCATCTTCGCTTGACACCAACTAACAGCTTTTTTTAAAAGACATCAGTATTGATTTGATCAACATAAAAGGGGCTTTCCAGTAGATCATAAAGTTGTATTTTCTTGTTTCCCTTTTCTTTATTGTACCATTCAACAATTATATTTTTAATTGACTATGTTTTATGTTTCTAAGTAAATTGTAATATTTGGCACTTGAATTACTCGAAGAGATTTTAGGGATTGCCGTTACCATGGTAATTTTCGAATTAAATTTAACCTACTTTGATAGATGTTAAGAGACCAAAAATAGAGATACAATCATCAAATATGTGCTGATAAAATAATAAAATGCATAGCTGGAAATGAAAATCTTCATGAAATTTATTATCAAACAAATAATTACTGACAAAAATTTATTGCAAGAAATTTAAGATACGTTATTTTTTCGATCTTTTTAATTTTAATACTCAAGCCTGCTGCTATTTTGCATATAGATCTTATTTTTTTTTTTTTTTGGGTGGGGGAATTTGCAAAGGTTATTTTTGTTATGCATGTATGATTCTATTATATTTTATATCATAATGATTTCATTCTTAATAATAATAATAAATAGCACTGTGTGTATATGGATTTCAAATAAGGCTACTATAAATCCTAAGAATCTAAGTATATTCTTCTCTCTCTCTCTCTCTCTCTCTCTCTCTCTCTCTCTCTCTCTCTCTCTCTCTCTCTCTCTCTCTTTCTATTTCTTCCTTTTCACCTAATATTAGGGATATAGTGTGCTCTTCTGACATATGGATGATTTTAGTTGAATATGTTACTTCTTGTTAGTTAGTCTTCGGATGGCCCTTTCAATACGATATAACTCACGCGAAAATAAAATTTAGTTTGTATTCTCTAGTAAAAAGCGATTAGTTCTACATTCAATCACAATTCTTATCCTTTATGAATTATTTCTTGATAAAAAAAAAAATTTTTTTTGCCTTTCTTTTTACAAATATTGCATGTACTCTATCTATCATTAACACAATTTACATGGTGACAAAATCTAAAGTTTTTTATTTTTTCTTTCTTTTTTTTTAATAAAAAAAAATTTTTTTTTTCGAGATGTTATTAAAACTCAAAATCATATTAATATATATGTTAATTTCTGCGGTTTATTGTAATTCAACACACAAACCATTCAATAATTCTCCAAAGCTTCGATTCTTTTTCCTATTTTTCTTTTTGTGTATCTTTTGTTATTTGAATAGTGAAAAGTATGTATGATGCATACTCAATGCGGTTGACAACATCATACAGAGAAAATTTGTAGAATATTGATTAGAATATCGTTTGTAAGGAGTAGGAAATGTGATCCGAAAGTTCAGAAGAAGAGATAATGAATAATACAATAAGTAGAGAAGTGAATAAACAAATTAGTAAAATGACTAATGAGTTGAGAAGTGAGTAGAAAGATTAGAAAAAATAAGTAAATAGACACTACATATTAAACAAAGAGATAGTTTCTCTCTCATTCGTTAAAAAAAAAAAGCTAATGATATTATTATTGTTGATATAGTAAATATGTATATAAACACAACCCCAAACATATGCACAAAAGCTGATAAATCAAAAAAAAAAAAAAAATAAATTGAAATAATGTGAAAATCAAGGAACCAGGTCCGAATAGATGTAAAGGAGAAGGGAAAACCTACAAAAATAACATGAGTTGTTGATTATAAGAAAAAAAAACCAGTGTTATTATCATTATAACATTATGTTGTTAAATTTCTTTTTTTTTTTTACTATTACAAAAAGTCGTACATAAATTTTTCTATGTTTCTATTTGCTTTTTATTGAAAACTAAAAATTAAATAAATTATAAATAAGTCCGTGATAGTTTAGTGGCTAGAATCCCCGCTTGTCGCGCGGGGGACCGGGGTTCAATTCCCCGTCGCGGAGTTCTTTTTTTATTAAACGTCATATCAAGAGATTTTCAATTTTTTCTAAAATAATTTGACACACCAATGTATAATGTATTGATGAAAGCAGGAAATTTTCAATTACTTTAAACGTAAATTTCATTATTGATGGGCTTATAAATTTAATATATTTTGGCCGTTCTTCTAGAAATGAAGTATTTTGCCTTTATACTTGCTATAGAATATACATCTTAAGGTGAGAAAACTAAATCACATTTTAAATAGCAGTTGATTTTTTTTGGTGTCTTTTTTTTTTTTTTTTTTTTTTTTTTTTGAAGTGTAAATACACATGCATGAAAATAGGCACAGTTTATGCATAATAAAAAGAAGAAGGGTTGTTAAATGCAGAACGTGTAGTCTTTTTGATTTATTTAACATCCCTCACTTCAACACACCATAGAAAGTTACATTCGCATCAATCGACTTTACAAAGCTCCAATTTTTCAAAAGCGTGAAGAGAACAATTATCTGTAACAACTTGTTGTGTTTTTTTCTGAAAAGTGTGTCAAAAATTTGTATTGTACAGTGCTGAAATTTCCTTGAAATGTCAAGAGTTGAATAATGATATTATGTTGAGTAACTTTGAAGTGTTAATGAAATTACCACTTTTATTTATCTACTCTTATATTATTCTCTTCTTTTTTTTTGTTTTGTTTTGTTTTGCATTATTCGTAAATAAAATCAGCTTGCTTTTTTTTTTTTTTAGGTTTACGTTGAAATTTCAGCGATGATTATATAGATCCAAAATAGAAAATTAATTGATAAAGAGGTCAAAGATATACAATTATTGACAAAATAACCCCTTTTTGTCACAGTACTGTAATACGTGTTACTATTCTTTTGTTTTTTTTTTCTATTTTTTTTTTTTCTCATTTTGAAAATTTTAATCATTTGTTTATTTATTTTTGATTGTTTTTTTTTTTTAAAAAAAAAAATTGTTTTGTTTACATTTTTCAAATTTATATCAAAAACAAAACAAACAAAAAATTTTGTTTCATAAAAATTACATTATAAATATCTTGGTGATTCTTTAAAATTTACATCGAACCTTTCAAACTTCTTCTATTTTAATCATTAAAAAACAATAACATTCTCTCGCTTATTAACCTAACCAACAGTTTTTCAATAATCATTCACTCTCTTCTTTTCAATTAACCTTTTTCAAAAATGTACGCTCAAGTTATCGCCGCTGCTGCTATTATCTCTGCTGCTTCCGCCAGCTTCAACACCACTTCTACTGCTACCACCACCCACGATGTTGCTACTACTATTGTCACCATCACTTCTTGTGAAGAAGACAAATGTCACACTACCACTGCCACCACCGGTGTCAGTGTCATCACCTCAACTATTGAAGGTACCGTTACTGAATACACCACTTACTGTCCATTGACTGCTACCGAACATCCAGAAACTCACAACTCCACCTCTATTGTTCCACCAATTGAAACTGGTGCTGCTAACAAATTGGGTTCTGGTGCCGCTGCTGGTGCCGCTGCCATTGCTGGTATGTTCTTGTTATAAGAATGTTCAAACTTTTAGAAGATTGGTTGTTAGTATTTCTATTTCAATTCTTTGATTCCTGATTTTATTTCGCATTTGTTTTTTCTTAATTGATACCCTTTTGTTTAATCATAAATTGTAAAATTTTATAAACAGCAATTATAAATCGATTACGATAACAAGATATTCATCAATTGTATTCATTTAAAAAATAAAAAAAGAAGCTTTAGGACAATAGTGGCTATTGAAAAAAAAAAAAAAAGCCAAAAAAATAGAAAACCCATTATCAATAACTTTTTTGATAATAAATTACCAAATGAATTTAAACCATCAGGTCAAAAAGAAGAATCGTTATAAAAATATAAATATCAAAAATAAATCTTTTTTTTTCTTTTGTTTAATAATTTAAGATAAAAAATATTATCTGCCTAACCCCCCTTGAGTATAGAAACTTAAAATAAAATAAATCAACTAAAAAAAGTAAAATAAAAACAGTAACAGAAGAAAAAAACCAATGGTATTATTGATTGAATAAAAAACAAAATTCCTTGCAAGTTAAAATAAGTGGATATTAAAAGAAAAGATATTGAATCAGAAAATTAAAAAAAAAAATATTAAAGGTTGAGACTAGTTAAATTAAAAAGAAAACTAAGAATAATAATAATAATAAAGTACTTGCTGAAATGGTCCATCCTGATGGTATTGACCTCAGACTGTATCGATTCTAGAGGAATATCTAATGCCAAGGAAGCAAGAAATAACTATTGGAGGATTTATCAAGATAAAATACAGCAACTATTCTTGAGCACGATTTGGTGTCACTTTGTGCACCTTGCAGGTTGTTTTTTTGTTTTTTTACTCATCAGTCGTAGATTATGGTTATTTATTTTTTCACCATTAAAATCAATCATAATATCATTTAAAAGATCATTTTTCAAATGTGATTGTATAAAATTAGCTCTTTGTTTTATTGTTAATATTTGAAGTGACATTGGTTTTGCTTGTATGCGAATGGTATTAAAACAAGATGATATCCCATGTTCTTTCATATGAATTTAATACACGCAGCTTTATTATAGCATTTTGAAAAGAATGGGTTATAAATTCTTTCTTATTTACTAAAATTGGATATCCATCCATTTCCAGTACCCATTGTGTAGTAAAAATTTGTGTGGGAAACATAATAATGTTATTATTTTTTTTTTTTTTTTACCATCACAAAAAGTCATACACTAAATGAAAAAATTATACACTAAATAAGGGGAAAACAACCTAAAAAATGAAATCAGCTCTATCTCATAGGGAAACAAAACTAATGGTATTACCATTATAATGAATATAATGATAAAAACAAACCCCCCTCATGTATAATAAGACGATAGGAAATTAAAATAAAATGAAATACGTTTAACAATAGTTAATAATAAAAGAAATAAAAGATAGTGAAGAATTAAGAATTTAGGACCAGATAAAAGCAAAAAGAGGAAAACAGATGAGTTACATAAAACAACGAACAGCAGTAATAAAAAATATTTATGATCAAATAATTTTTTTAAAATTAACTATAGACTATATTAGTGTCTAAAAAGTTTAACAAAAAAAAAACAACGGTCCCTTGGCCCAGTTGGTTAAGGCGTGGTGCTAATATCAACCTGAATATCAGGAAATGTTACGCCAAGATCAGCAGTTCGATCCTGCTAGGGACCATTTCTATATTTTTTCCTTTACTGCTAAACATAGAGCTCTAGCTGGACAATTAATTACTTTTTTTTTTTCAGCTTTGTGTCCAATTTTATACTTCAAATGAATGATTTAGTGATACTTGGCTGTTTATCTCACTAATTAATTGTTAATTTAGCGAAAAGTGGGTCATCTCATCAAGTATTTTTAAAATATTTTATATCGTATTAATCAAAGTAATCATTCGTTTTAAGGTGATTTTTACAAAAACCAATATAAATTTTTAATAACCATAGTTGTCATAAATATGTAACGAAAAAATTAAAATAATAGAAAACAAGAGAATAAGTAAACGACCAAAAAAATAAAAAAAAATAAATAAAAATATGTGTATATATATATATATATATATCTAAGAACGAAATGATGCACTTATAGAGAAACGTGGAAAAAAAAAAGTTAAATGAAAATTATTTCGCATGAGAAATGAAAAAAAAAAAAAAAAAAAAAAAGTTTTTTTTTTTTTTTTCAATTGAATTAATGATCATTTAAGTTCTGTTAATTTTTCTTCACCGGAAGTTTCATCTTTTGGAGTAATTTCAGTTCCATCGATATGTCTAGAATGAGTACTACGAACACTGACCAATTCTTCACTATCATCTTCATCAGGTTCTTGAGGGATAAGTAAATTCAAAATGACGGCAACGAACCCAGTGACGGCAAACCCGGTTTCAAGAACCAAAACAATAGCATTTAAAAAACCAGTCAAACCATGATTGTCACCTTTATAACCGAAAAAAGTTTCGAACCAAGTTGGGACCATAGTAGCACCGAACCCCCACATAAGAGAAGCAGTTAAAACAAATCTATCTCTTCTAGTGAATGGAAGGCCAGAAATAATTGCCAAACCTGAACAAGCGACAGAAGTGAAAAGGAAGGTTGTCATACCACCAAGAACTGCTTTTGGAATAGAAACAAGAGCAGCGGCGAATTTAGAGAAAATACCCATGATCAATAAAAAGAAACAACACCAATAACCGACGCTTCTACTAGCACATTTAGTTATTGAAATAACCCCGTTATTTTGAGCAAAAGTTGACATTGGAGTACACATGAAAAGTGGAGACAAGATACCAGAAATACCATCTGCCAAGATACCTCCTTGAACACGAGAATTATATTCTTCACCTTCAACAGCAAGACGAGAAACATCAGAACTTGCGGTGATATCACCAAGGGCTTCGGTCATCAACACCACAAAAAGAGCCAATAAAGGCAAGACAAGAGGACCATAAACTCTTAATTTGAAAGTATGAACCCACAAGAAAGTTGCTGCAGGGGCAATATCGATATTTGATCTATCAAAATAACCACAAGCGGCAGCGACAATACAACCAACAAGTAAACCTAAAATGACAGCCATTGATTTCATTACTGGAGCTCCCCATTTTTCGCAAATGATGATAGTTAAATAAACCAAGAAACCCAAACCAATGAATTGGGCAGACCCCCATTCCAAACTATGACGACCAGCGCTACAAACTGCGTCAACACAACCTGAACCACCAACAAGATCTTCAAAACCAGAAGTGATCAAAGATACCCCGATTAATAAGACGACTGGACCGGTAACAATTGGAGGGAAAGTTTTTTGCAAGATTTTTGGTGGCAAGAAAGATAAAGCAATTTCAAGTAAAGCACAACAACAAGTTGTACCCAAAAGTTTACCATAACCATCTGGACAAGGAAGGGGATTACCAGCAGAATCGTAAGAACAAGTTCCATCTTTATACATGATTGGGAAAGCTTTACTTACGATAGAAATGGTTGTGAAAGAAGTACCAACAACAGAAAGAATACCGGTACCGATATAATAAGGGGTTCCATAAATGTGGAATCTAGTGATTTGAACCGCAGAAAGAATAGCAGAAGAGATTAAACAACAAGAAACCAAGAATTGGGTAGTTTCGGTATCGAAATTTGCAGAAGAACTGATGATAAGAGGAGGAGTGACAATCCCAGCAATCATTGAAAGGGAATGTTGAAGACCTAATAAAAAGGCCAATAAAACTGGCATATCAGCATCAACGGGGAAAAAAGGTTGGATTTTTTCTGCCTTGGTTATAAAAGGGATATTTGGGGTGAAAAGATAAGCATAATCATAGTCACCAATAAGACCATCTTTAGTGGTGAATTTTTTAATTATTTTTTTAGCCTTGTACAGCAAATTTGAACCCACTGTCATAATAATTATTGTTGTGGTATTTATTTAATTATTTAATTCCAATATTGAATAAAAAAGGAAGGAAATAGAGTAGATGACAAGAAGTGGAGAATGTAGAAGAAAAAAATTTTTTTTTTTATATTTTTTCCATTTATTTCTGTCTTGTAGAGAAAATACAGATTGTATATATATAATCAACAATTTTTTTATCATGTCAAATTTTGCATAAAAGATATGCAACTTGATACTTGTTGATACCTAATCTCTTTTTCTTTATCAAAAAATGTAACTTGACGTTAGTTCATGTATCAGAAATTGCACCAATTTCCGGCGATTTTCCGTAAACAATTTTCTTTATAAAAAAAAAAAAAAAAGATTATATTGAATAAACTATCAATAAGTATTGATAAAATGTAGTTATTATTATTATTATTATGTTATTATTATTATGGTATTAAATATAAATATGATTGTACAATCATGATTATTCTTTTATAATGTGTATGAATATATATATTTTATTATATGGAAAAAGAAAAGAAATTGAAAAAAAAGAAAAAGAAAAAGAAAAAGAAAAAGAATTGAAAAAAAAAATAAAAAATAAAAAAATAAAACAAAATAAATAATTTATTCGCACTTCACCGGATTATAAACTAGTTCTAATATTGAATGAAATACATTATCATCTTTTTTTCTTTTATTAGTTTATTTTATTGAATTCAATTTTTTATTTTTTATTTTTTTTTATTTTTTTTATTTTTTTTATTTTTATTTTTATTTTTTTATTTTTTTTCCTCTTTTTACGCCGTTTGCGGCCATATTGAAAAAAAAAATAATTTAATTTCAATACAATATTACTATTAACATGTTTAAAATTACCCCATATTATATTTTCAATCTGATTTTCATTCTATTTTGTATTATAATTTCTTTTTTCTTTTCAATTTCTTTTCAATTTCTTTTCTTTTTCTTTTTCTTTTTTTTTCCAAAAAAAAATAATTGAATAATATAGAAAAGAAAATAGTAATTCTATTGTTTATCTATTAATCTATTAAATCCATAATTAATTTATTATTCTTTTGTCTCACTTTTCCACTCCCTTACATTTAAACAATATAATGTCTTCTTTTATCAAAAATGTTGTCACCAAAAAATTAACTTACTTTTTTCCCTTCAAAGTGCGTATATCATTTTTTTACGGCTTTGACCGAATGAATTTTGCTTTTTCAAAAGCCTTTGATGATAAAATATTATTGGTAAATTATATATATATATAAAAAAATAAAATACAATAACTTGTTGTTATTCAAATTAGTCATTTATGAAAAAAAAATAAAAAACAAAAAAAAAAAAAAATTATTAAAAAAAAAAAAACGTTCATTAATCGTAAATTATATCCTTTATTTAGTTATACTGAGATTTCAACATTGGAATTAACCTTATCTATTGAAAAATTCTCTATAAATTCCAAAGTTGTTGCTATAGAAATTGGTGGGTTTATATCTTGCCAATTTCTAACCTTTTGTGATAAATTAGACCTTACTTTAAATGATGGTATAGCACTAATAATAATTATTGGTTGACTAAATTTGGTTCCAAAAAGATTCTTTGGATTATCCCCATTATTGTTATTATTATTATTATTATTATTATCTTCTTGACCCCCAAGAATATCAAAATCAGATGATTGTTTGTCATATTTCACCGGTTTCAACGCCCCCACATAACAGATCAGATTGATCGACCCAATAGACGTAACTTCCCATTCAAACCGATTATTTAACCCTCCTAATTGTCTCAACTTTTTTAATGAAAGTCTTGTATCACTTATTGGTATATAATCCAACATCAGTCGTAATCTTGAACATGGTTGACTATTAATTATCCCTGATTCATAATAAAACCGTTTTGATGTCTCATTAACAAATAAATTAAATAATTTGCCAAATGCACTAATCATCTTTTGTTTAGACTCATCATCAAGTCTATAACCAGTCATAACAAAAGATTTTTTCAATTTAATACAACTTTCTTCAAAATTATTCCCAACCATGGAATTATTGTTAGTAATATATTTCAAAAGTAATTGTCTTTCTCTTATTGGATGCATATAATATATCGGTTGAGTTATCTTCAAATAATATGGGATGATTTGTTTCAGCCCCTCATTTTTCTGATTCATATCGATAATTATAGATTTAAATAATTGAATGTTTCCTGGATGGTCATAAATTGACACTTTTTTTGCATTACCCATTTCTTCATTCAATAAAGAATTTCTTAATGAATGATTTGTAACACAATCACTAGATTTAAAATATATTGAATCAATTGAATCTTTCAATTTTTCATTACTACCCAAAATGATTTCAACCATATTACTAAATCTTTCAGGTCGATCACATATAACAACAGTTTTTATCTTTTTTCTAGCATTATTATTATTATTATTGATTTGTTTAGAATCATCAATCATTGCTTTAATTATATCATGTCGTAAAAATTCATCAAACTTGTTTTCTAATAATGATTGCCAAGTGATTGAAAAATCGTCAAATGGATCATCTGAACTTCGGCACATTCCATAAAAAAAAAGTGGACTAGCCCACCAACCAAATTTATCTTGGAAAAAAAATGATGATTTATTATTCAGTGGAAGATTATCAATATTACTTTGACCAAATGGAATATCAAATCCTGAATTTAAAGCATTATAGGTTTTGGAATTATATAATCGAGGATTTGGTCGTGGACTAATGAAAATTGAATCAAAATTGTAAATATGAAGACTTTCAAAATCATCAGACAAAGAAATCAGTGATGTCAGTTTTTGAAATTTAAATCTTCTTATATTAGAGTTAGGATCAAGAGTTGTATTTATAAAATTACCACTTATCTCAACAATCCCGTTAACATTACTATTATTATTGCTGTTGTTTCCATCATCTATATTATTATTTCCATTATCTATGTTATCATTGTTTCCATTATCTATGTTATTATTTCCATTATCCATGTTATTATTGTTTCCATAATCTATATTATTTTTCCCATAATCTATATTGTGATTTTTATTTCCATAATCTATATTGTGATTGTTATTCCCATAATCTATACTATTATTATTATAAACGTTTCCAATACTACTGGTAAAATTAGAAAAATTTGGGGTGGGAGGTAAATTTGGAGAGTATTCAACCAAATTAATTTCTTGTTGTGATTGATCAATAATTGTTGAAGAATTTTTCACGTCTTCATCATCTCCATAATCTAAAATGGGAACATAATTTCCTTTTTTCCATCCCATTTCTAAATTTTTTTAATCAAATTAAAAATCTTTGTTAATATATTCATCAACACAAGCAATCTTTTTTTTTTTTTTTTTTTTTTTTTTTTTTTTTTTTTTTTTTTTTTTTTTTTTTTTTTTTTTTTTTTTTACTTTTTTTTTTTTTTTTTTTTTTTTTTTTTTTTTTTTTTTTTTTTTTTTTTTTTTTTTTTTTTTTTT
>JASTUB010000223.1:0-27108 GCA_031124825.1 Saccharomycopsis vini
AAAAAAAAAAAAAAAAAAAAAAAAAAAAAAAAAAAAAAAAAAAAAAAAAAAAAAAAAAAAAAAAAAAAAAATAAAAAGAAAAAGCAAGATCACAAAATAGACACTAAAGAGAAGTTATAAAAGGATAGTTTTTATTCAAATCTTTTTTTTTTTCAGTTTACAATTCAAAAGAAAATAGAGGCAGAAAGAAAAAAAGAAAAAAAAAAAAAAAAATCAACTAAAAAAAAAAAAAGAAAAAAAAAAAAAAGAGGTTTAATTAATTAATCTAATTTTTTTTTTAGTTCTTATTGAATAGTATTTTAAAATCAAGTTTATAATAAAGAAGACAAAATAATTTTTTTTTTCGTTTTGACCCCAAAAAAAAAAAGAAAAAAAAAAAAAAAATAAAAAAATTAAAAAAAAATTTTTATTTTTTTCTGTGTGAAGATCTCTCAAAAAAAAAAAAAAAATTTTTTTCTTCTCTTTTCTTCTCTGTTTTTCTTTTTTCCCCCAAAAATTTAAAATAAAAAATAAAAAATAAAAAAATAAATCAAAGACACCAACCAGAAGGGTCTTTTGGGTTTGGGGGGTGGAAGAGGGTCTTATTTTTTTCTAATTTTTGTCCCAAACAACAAAATGTGCTCCTTTTCTTTTGCTTTTTTTGGTATATATAATAAAAAACATGGGTAAACTAAAAACTAAAATATCAAATAGACATAAAAATTTATTATGGAAATCAATTTATAAATAAATGGAAATAAAAGCACACTAACAAAAAAAAAAAAAAAAAACAAGACAAAATAAATAATAAAATTAAAGAAAAAAAAAAAAAAATAGGTTAATATATAATTTTCTTCAATATTTCTTTATTTTCAACTTCAAATAAACACAAACAAAATAGAAATAATAACAATAATAATGGTGATAAAAACAAATAAAATAAAATAAAATAAAACTGTATCAAAAGCTAGAAAACAAAATAAAAAAAAAAAAAAAAAAATGGAATAAACTGAAAAGTAAATAATCTTCAAAAACCACGCTTCAACTGAAACATAAAAAATTAAAGCTGAACTTATAAACAAAAACATGTTTTCAAAGTAAATCAATCAGTTCTCACAAACCTGCTAACTTTGTCAAAATATAATTTAACAAGCTCTGGACGCAATTGATTACTATTGAAACCATCCACAGTATTTGACTTCAATGGTTCTCCTGCTGTATAACGAATACTTTCAATTAAACCTTCAAGTCCATTGTCACTACACACTTTATCATAAGATTCAACAAATTTTTCAGCATTGTCAAAATCTTTATGATTCTCAATCTTTGTAAATAAAGCTGTAGCCAAATGGAGAAACTCCGTAGTACCAGAGTTCTCAATTTCTTTTTCAATAGCCTTGGATATTTTTAAATAACCATAAAATGTCATGTCTGGTGCAACATCAAATAATGCATTCAATAATTTTAAGAGACGAATCTTAGTATTTTCAACTGTAGTTGGTAAACAGAAATATTGACCCAATTGAGAAATTGTCATTACTGCTTCATCTGATTTACTGGCAAAGAAATTAAGTAAGACATTTGGTACCAAAAAATCAAGATCTATGAAATTTTTGTCTTCAAATCCTTCTCCTAAACCAACAGCTTCCTTAAATGACGCTAATTCATTTGCATCATGAACCCCAGAAAGGAAAATCATTGCAAAACAAGCAAGTGCTCCACTATAGAAATTCTCAAAAGTGCCACCATTCATAAAATGTTCTTTCAGATCATATTTAAATCTAATTTCACAATATAAAGTTAATAATTCAACCCCATATTTCTTTCCAATACTAGTTTGAGATGATTTAACTTTAAAAAACATGATAAGTTGATCCATTTTACTACCTTTAAACTGAAGTTTGCAAGCTCTTTCCAATTTAGGTAATACCCAATTAAATTCAGTTTTCATGTTATCAACCTGATCAAGAATTGAATAATCTTCTCCAACTATTCCATTCTTTTTCATTCCTTCAAATTCACACTTAAGTAATCTTAAACAACATGCCCCAGAAGCTGCATTATCCACAAGGAAATTAATGACGGCATTCCAGAACATAAATCCCCAATATTGAGAATCTTTGTTTAATGCAATTGAAAAGTTTGAGTAAGCAAAAACATAGGCATATAAATTCATCAATTCGTCTTGAGAAACAGGCTTGTCTATAAAATATGCAAATCTTCTGATGATATCATTGATAACTTGATCTGAAACTCCCGTTTTAGATAATAAACCTGTAATCAAAATAGCTCTTCCTTGTAAAGGTCCATGATCTCTAACAGAAGCACTCAATGCATAACCAGACCATTTACCTCTCCATAATTTCTTAGTTTCAAAAGATTGAGCGTCAGCAAAACCCATGAGTTTATCACAGAAATTCTCCAAATGAGAATAAACAATAAACATTTGATCAGCTTTATATGGCAAAATATCATAAGTTTCAACATTTTCATTCAACAATCCAAAAATAATCTTCGAATTTGCACCAGTAAATTCTTCAATAACTTTTAATAATTCACTTTTGGCATTTTCATTCAAGTCTTTTTTACCTAAAAATGAACGTAAAACATTGATAGCCAAGTTACGAACAGAAATTCTCAATTCATAATCACCAAGATAAAGCAACATTGAAGTAATAAGACAGATTTCAGGGAAATATGTGTCGGCAATATAAATTGCATCAAATGCCAAAGATTCACACATTTTAACCAAAATCTTAATTTTGATCCAACTGATATTAATGGAAACTTGTTTATCAGTTTTGAAATCAGGAATATCAACCAATTCTCTCAATTGTTTGACAATCAAACCACATACATCGACTGTAGGTAAGAAACTAATAACACTGCTGACATTATCCCAACCTTCTCCATGAATTTCACGTCTCAAAGCTTCACGGATGACTTCTGCTACACCTATTTCAACCAAATTAGGCTCACAAACAATATTCTTCCAAATAAATGTCTTGAAAGTCAACAATAAATCATCATTTGGTGGAGGAATCTTCATAATAAATTTATGAACGATTTCTTCAATCTTTTGATGACCATTGGCTTTATCGCTATCATAATATTGTTCATGAATATTTTTGATCCACAAAGATATCAACATTAAAGAACAATATTTACTTTCTGCATTATCATACCCATCAGTAACAGCAGTGATAAAATCTTCTGTCAATTCTGGATGATTTCTAGCACAATCATCAGCAATATTCAAAACATATGGAATGAAATCTTTTGGAAATGAAGAACCTTCAGCAATAAGATTTTTATTGATTTTTAATTTATAAAAGTCGATAACCATAACCAAAGACTTGAATGCAGTATTACGGACCTCTTCTGACTTAGAAACCAAGTTTAACAAAATGGCAGCTAACATAGAACCCAAAAAGGATGTACTAGAGTGCGATTTTGCTAATTTATAGGTGTAATAATCAATGTTTGGATCGAGTCTATTCGTCAATCTAGCCAAGAATAATTTTCTTAAAATGTCCAATTTTTTTGAAGATGAGAAATTCAAAACACCATGTCCTTTAACATTAACTTGAAATTCATTACCATCCTTGTTGATAAAATTGGAATCAGTTGCATCAATCCAATCAGTAATTTTGGAGGAATAGTTGACTCTAATTTTTTCTTCTTTACCTCTAATTTTGAGTTCTTTAATTTCACTACTCCAAAAAACATAGACTTTCCCAATCTTGATAACAACTGGAACATATTTTTGTTTATTGTGAGAATAGATTAAACAATCAATAGTCAAATGAGTATCTTTTACCAAATTCAAAGACCAATAAGGAACCCCAGCTCTTTCCAACATATTAACATTATCAAATGGAGTATAATAGAAACCTGTATGGTCACCATCATTATCTTCGTATAATTTCACTAAAGCTTCTTCCATAAACTTATACCAAGCAGGTGTAACATTAAAATAATAAATACCTTTGGCCCTGGCCCAATAATTGTCAGTTGCTTTACGGAAAATCTCCAAAAACATTTCGAATGGTGCTCTGATTTCTTCATCGAAAAATGAACAATCAAGGAATAAACAATATGGTTCGCCCCAGTGACGATAAATAATTTGCATACATCTATGAAGTAATTTATCTGGGTCGTATTTCAAAATAGATTTAAAGTGACTGAAGGACAATACCAAAAGTAACACACCATCACGATTATATTGTTGAAACAAGAATGGTGTGTTGATAATACCATCTTCAAGATCATCATTATGTCTCAAATGCAAATCATAAGCGTCAGAAAACTTTTCTCTATTTTCTTTGAAGAATTCTGTCAAAGCTGGAGTATAAAGAAGATGACTTTGACCAATATCCACAGAAACTTGCTCGAGTTCTTTCATATCAACAATCAATTTTTTGATTGTGCATCTCTTTTTCACATCTGAATCAATCAATTGCAACAAAATTTCGTTATTTCTATGAATCAATAATGAGTATAATATGGAGAAATCATGTTCTGAAACGGCTGATATTTCTAGAGCAGGAGGAGAAACGTACAAATAGTGCTCATTAGATACATCTTCCAAATATTGAAATAAGCGATCTCTTAATGGTTTAATGTCATTTTTCTTGCTAAGTAAGGCACTCCATGTGATTGACTTCAAATTATCATTAGCTAAAATTTGGAATATTTTAGCCAACTGCATTGCTGATCTTTTTTCAGCATCAGACAATGGTCTAGTGAAATTTTGCAGCTCAGGATTGGCAATTCCTGGACAAATAAATCTTAAAAATAAGAAACTACTCACCACTAATAATGTTTTATTGTTATCTCTGATTCTATCGAATACCATCTTTCTAACTTTCGCACTAATAATTTTCAATTCAATTGGTAAATTGCCAACACTTTCACAAATGTTATTCACAAGAAGCTTCAAGTAATAGAAAAAGCGATCAACGTTAGCTTTAATGACTTCATTATCATCACTGTTTAATCTTTCAACTTCAAAAACATGATTATTACTCATCATTTCAGTGAAAACAGGAGTCAAAATGTTTAAACAGTAGGCTCCACCAATTTGCTTAGCGTAAAATGATAACATTTTGGCCGGAACAGAATTTCTTCTCAAACTATCAACAATTTTACCTGCAGAAATAGTGTTAGGTTTAAAAGACTTAGAAATTGCACCAGAACCAACAAATCCGGCTGTTCCTGCGACAACAGCACCTCCAGTTATACCAGCGGAAGTTTGTCTTGATCTCGCCTTTGAGTCCTCATACTCAACTTCATATTCAATTAATTCGATAATCTTAGGTATTGACAAATTTCTAGTAGCTAAACAATTCAATAAACTGATAGAGTAGTCATCATAATCACTAGAAGTAATACCATGAGCTATAGCAAACATCAAATCAACATTAGAAGTTAATACTTTAACAAATTCTGCATAACATCTTGCCTTGAATTCATCTGAAATTTTAGATTGAGAAACTTGAATTGTTCCCATGATGTTATTATAAACTTGTAAAAATGCATGCTTGACTTTTGAATTACTATGGAAAGATAAAGTAATAGCACGTTCAATACCAACATCGTAATTATATTCCAACATATTACTGATTGTAGTAACAACTTCATCTTTGATCAATTCAACTTTTCTTTCAACAGCACTTAAAGCTGCACCTGTATTATTAGAGTTGCTAACTATATTTGCAGCAGTTTTGCTGTTACCGCCATTACCAAGATATTTTCTTGAACCACGGGCTAAACAACTTTCCAAGATTCTGGAGAATAAAATAAAATAATTATCAAAGATTTTCAATCTAACAGTTAAAACTTCAACATTGTATTGAGCAGCAGTTGCGTAAATTGGAGTTTGTTTTAACAAACTACCAAGTGCTTTGAGACATTCCAACGCTAACTCAAAATAAATGTAAGTATCCATTTCACGACGAGAATTTAGTCTTGTTCCTTCATTGATAAGGAACAAATTGTAATCTTGAGTTACAGAGTTACCAAAACAAACAAAATCTAACCAATGAACAAGGGCGGCAATCATTTCCCCACGCCATTTAACAGATAAACCACGAACTATTAAATTGTCATTTTCATCAGTTAATTTTTGGAAAAATTTACAAGTTTTGATCTTCAATTTCATTAATGCTACACCATCTAAGTTTCTTGCAGTTGAGCTTCCGGTACTAGAAGAACCATCACTAACGAAACCACTTATGAAATCTAAATTAACAGGTTTAAGCAAACTAACGAGTTTTGAGGCAATAAGCTTCATTTCGGTAGTAGTAGCAAAACTGACTTCCACATCATTGTAATTCAAGAAACCAATTAAGATACTCAAATAACAATCAAGTAAAGTCATATTATCTCTAGTTAAGTAATCTTCCACTTCGACAGTACTAACTTGGCCTGTAAGTTCACGTCTTACTTTTTCTTTGGTTTTCAACATTTTACTCAATTCTAATTGAATATTTCTGATAAATAAAAGATGTGTCTTTGGATGCAATTCATTAGCAAACAAATCTTTAGCAGTTTCTCTTTCTGCAACGTCTACACTGCTAAGACGATTACCTTCTCTAACCATAAAGTCGTTCAATTCTTCAACTCTAGTTTGAGCTTCTTTGGATAATATTTCAGCTGTTAATAATCCACCACTAACAACGGCGATAATACCAGCATAATTTCGATGCTCAACTTCAATCAAACTACTAGGAGCTCTGAGTAAATAAAATTCTCTCCAACGTTCATATAAAATTTCCCATGATTCTAACAAACCTTTGCTATAAATTTTGACAAAATCGTATAATTTTTTTCTAATTCTTTTTTGCAATGCCACAGGAGAACTGACATAGTAATTTTCTTCAGCTATATTCTTAAATAATGCATAATTACATGAATTTTTGAGTTGTAAGAAGTAATAACTTTCAACTTCCAATTCTTGACAGAAATATTCACAATCTTTCTTGATGACACGGTAAAACTCTGTTCCTGGAGTGGCCAAAGTTATCAATAACAATTTTTCACTATCATCAACTGTTTTTTGGATTAATTCAACCCCATCTTGACCAATATTTTCAAAAAGTAAGTCAAAATCAATTTTAGGCGTCATTAATACTCTCTTTGACCAAAATAATGTTATGAATGATGAAATATCCAAGAATTTTTTTTCATGTAATTGACAATTTAAACTAATGTCAACAAACCCACTTTGCAAATAACAAGAAGAGAAATAAGCGATATAAGTATCCAACAGAGTACCATCTTCAACATCCAAGATCTTTAAAACTAATCTTCTGGCAGTTTCAACTAATTTAGAATCGGCGTCTGCCAAAGATGTTAATATAGGATCAAGAATTCTTCTCATTTCAATCAAAACGATTCTTGCTTTTCTAATATCTTCTAATTTGTGAGCAGTAGAGGCATTTTTGAGCGCTTCTATATTGCTGGAATCTTGGTTATTGAAAAGAGGAGTGCTATTATAGATTGATGGCAATTGAAAGAAAAAATCGTGGTAGTTTCTGAAAATTGTAAAGATCAACTTAAGAATTTCTCTTGATAAGAAAGCATTGTTTTCTACTTTTTTCATATACTCAGCATTCAAAACTGATAATGGTTTATTTTTAGCAGATGATTGTGAAGTGGTAAGTGAATAAATAGACATTTTATCAACACTGTTACCGATATTAGTTGATGAGCCTGATGACAAAGCATCTTTGATAGAAGGGGCAATAAAATTGTGATGAATGTTATTATTATTTGGGATGCTATTACTATTGCTATTATTATTGCTGCCAAACACTCTAGAATGTGACTTACCATCAGATAGATTTCTTTTGTCACTGTTTCTTGAAAAAGCATTGAAAATTGCGTCTTTTCTTGTTTTAATAGTTTTAGAAAACAACGGTCTACTACCACTACCATTTTCTGAAGTTGAGACCATAGTAGAACTATTACTTCCAGTAGCTGTAGTGCTACCAACTTCAGAAGAAACATATGAAGAAGTCGTTTGCTGTAAAGTTGCGGTGGACAAATCAGTAGTTGAATTTGGTATACCTGATGAGTTATTGACATGTGCATTCAATGTAGTTGAAGAATATTTTGAGCTCAACAATGTTTGTGAATCACTTTTATAACTGTGACTATATTTCAAAGAATGGGAACTTGAAGAATTGTCACTTATAAGATTGTCATAATCAGCAACAGTATTACTAACAATATCTGATAATTTTCCACAATAATCTCTCAATGTTATAGCAATAGTTTTGACCAATGAATATGTACTTTCTTTGTGGAAAGGTTTACGAATCAAATTCTTCATTGCATGAGTTATGATGTAATAAAATTGCAATGAAGTGTCAGGATTAGCAATAATATTGATAACTTTAGGTTTGATCAATTCAGGGACCAATATAATAGCCACAGAATAGAATTCGATGGTAATTTTATCAATTGCGCTGAGATCTGTATCGATCATCAATTGACTAGTATTACCCAGATCCAAAAGATTATAAACTTGTGGCACAAAGATTTTTGAAAATCGGCAAATTGCATGATTTTTATCAAATTGAGAAATACCTGAAGCAACGTTAAATATAACCATGAAGAATTCTAAAGAAGCTACTCTATCAGTTCCAGTACGAATATTTTGACAAATTTGGGCCAATAACTTTTGTTTCTTGTTATTATTATTCTTCAAGATTTTTGTTTTACCAGAGTCACTTTCTCTAAGAAATTGATCAATTTGTTTTGGTTGTATCACAAGAGAAATTGCTAAAGCTTTTAAATAAAATTTTTTTTCATGCTCCGTACAAACGGAGAATTTTTTATACATTTTTTCGAAATACATATCACCTTGTTTATTGACACCAGGCTTGTTTATAGAATCAATAAAATCTTGGGTGAAACATAATGAGAAATTGACCACTGCATCAATGAAGAAAGAACAGTGGGTCAAAAGCAAACGATTATCTTTGAATAAATCGGTGAAATGATTCAATAAACCAAATTCATTTTCGAAATTTGAACCATTGACATTTAAATTTGCTAACAATTCCAAATTAGCCAATAATTGATCACTATTTACGTCAGCTTGGCTGACAGCGAATTCTGTAGTTTTTGAATATCCAAACGCCGAGGCAGATCCCAAATATCTAGCAATAGCATCAACATTATAATCTATATCGGCAACAACTTGGTTTGAAGATATTAATTCGAAATAAGCGGTCAACCCATTTAATTGACGAAGTATAGATCTTGATTTTTTCAATGACTTCAATCTGATCAAAATTTTCAAAGCTTTGGAAACCAATTTAGCATCTAAAGGATCTGCAGGAATTCTATGATGGTAGTCTTTATCAGATTCACCAGTTGATCTTGAAGATAAAGAGCTAATTTCTGCTTTTTCTTTAAATCTCCAACTGGTTTCTGTATAATCACTCAATAAAGTTGTGATCAAATATATTTGGTTCAATGAAGAATCAGGTCTTTTTTTTATGTAAGCATAGTTATCTTTTTTGTTCAATTCATCTATTAAATCAATAAAAGAATTCACGACATAAGGTCTAACATTCTTTACAGACGCCAATTGAAGCAAAGCTTTTTTGGATGCAGAAAATGAGGGATCTGACTCAATAACGCTGGCATTTGATAACAGATCTTTTGCAATTTCATTATTAAGGATTTTAATTCTTGCCACAACACTATCAACGATGGACATATGACTAGACAGAATGGAGTCTGAGCCATGTCCATCTATAATAAACAGCAGCAGCAGACTTTCTATAGTCATTGGATTTGTGTGCTGTAATATGTGTGTGGATGGATGTCAAACAAGAATGTAATGGTGGAGAGTTATATAGAGGGGGGGAGGGGAAGGGGGAATTCAAGTACAGGTGATACTTTTGAGGAATTATTTTTTTTTTTTTTTTTTTTTTCCAAAAAATTGATCTTTTTTTTTTAGTCTTTTTTTTTTTTTTTTTTATTTTATTATTTTCTTTTTTTATTTTTTTTTTCACTCTCTAAACTCGCACACACTCACACTGCGTATCTTTATTTTTTCAATATGTTGTACACAATCTAAATTAGATAAATTATATTGTCGATATGAAAAGTGGACAGCAAAACATTTTTTTTTTTTTTTTTTTTTACGGGTGTCCAGTTCCCTTTTTTCTGCAAATTATTAGTTTAACCTCACACCAGAAACCGTTTTTAAAATTGGTTAATGTTTGGGTGTTACCGTAAATCTTAAACACAACCCACATACCGCACCTAATGTAATGTACCTTAAGGTTGGCATATGTAGTTTGTGATCAACGGCAGATGCAAATTCCCACTATACTAATGTAATGGCTAGATCTTGAAGAATATCTTACACCCAATATTGCAATGGGTTTTCCAGAAGAAGGGTAATGTAATGTGTTGTGATGGAGTGCTAACACTCACACATTAGTTATCACGTCAAAAACAAAATTGTAAGTGTTGGTAATAATAATAATATTAATAAATGAAAAAAAAAAAAAAAAAAAAAAAAAAAAAAAAAGACTGAAGCTGCTCAGATAGGTATTTATCATACCATCAAAACATACCTATTGATTATATTATTCAAATGATCTCACTCGCTGTAAACAGGCAACAGTTCTTCTTGTTGATTATAACACCATTGGTTATAACTTGTTTCAAAATTTCGAACAAAATCACTGATACCTCCATTATTAAACACAATCAATCCACGCCACATGTACATATGATTTAATCCACCATTTTCAACACTAGGTTTGAATATGATTTCAAATTTATTCAGCCCAACGCTAAGCCATCCACTACCTGAAGCTATACCATAATGGTGGATATGTTTATTGAATAATAGTACAAAGCTTTCGAAATCATCATCATTTGTGATACCACTCCAATTTAAAATTTGCAGTAAAATAGTGTCATTATCATAATTATCATTAGATTTTTTATTATTTTTGATTGATTCATTAATAAACACAATACGTTTATTTGTTGTATAAATTATTCCACTTTTTGCAGTTTTAACTTCTGAGGGCATATTGGTAGGACTCAAATAAAGAGATATTCTATTTGGAGTTACATGAATGATTTTTTCATGTTCTAGTAATAAAAAAGGGGGATTAGGATTAGTATTGGTAGCACTAGTAATATTATTAGTTATAGTGAGACAATCTATTGACATCTTTTAAGAAAATATAATATGTATGTAGTTTCTGGTATTATAATTTATAATTAGATAATAAATAATTGATTATTAATTTTTTTTTTTTTTTGTTTTTTCTTCCTTTTTACCTTATTTTCCCCCGTTTTTCTCCTCAATTTTCTTGTTTTTGTCTGTTTTCCCGAGTTTACCCGGATATATTGCTCTATTGAGTGAGTTGAATCAAATGTTATCTGACTATAGAATCAGTTATTTTACAAAAAAAAAAAAAAATTAAGATATGTAACATAATATTATGATGAATATTTTTTTTGGTAATTTTTTATTTTTATAGAATCTTTGAGTATAGTAATGTGAAATAAATAATATTGAACAAAAGTCATAGTGGTCTTATCTATATATATATAAGACATAAACTATACCCCCCTCATCTCCACCATGTCAAAGAAAAGAAAAGAAAATAAAGCAAACTTCCAAATTGATTTTTTCATATTCATTTACGAATTATTCTTATAATAATATCTTTTAAAGATCTCAATTTATTAAATAAACTTTGTCAAATAAATACATCATTAACGATTAAAACTATGCCTTTAATAATAAAAACAAAAGACCACAAATACCTACAAATACCTACAAATACCTACAAATACCTACATTCAAACACAAGCAATTCAGAAAGCATATAATTCCCCTTTTCTTCCAGTAAAATTTTATATATTAGCAGTAAATGATTATATTAGCTATTGATTTAAAATCATTATATACATCTTATCGGCAACAAATTTGATATCATGTACAATTTCTGTTATTTGTAAGCGTAATAGTATTCTAGGCAAAGCAAAAAAATATTGTATATTTTGTTTTGTAAAATGTGCTTCAAATTATATACAACTAAAATCTAGTCATAGCAATCAATGTGATTTTTTTGTTTTTTGTTTTGTTTTATTTTTGAATTTTTTTTCAAAATTCAATTAATGATTTTGACATCGAGTTAGAAACTTTATCAAAGCCATATAAAATATATTTAATAACTTATTATCAATTTCCTCTTCTCCGATTTGAGTATAAAATAAAATAAAATAAAATAAAATAAAAAAATAAAAAAGATGGGGTGCTTTTCGAGAATGCGTCAAGATGCATGAAATCATTGGACAGTTCAAACAAACACAGAGTTCATTCTCTTAATAGTTTTTATCACCAACAATTTTTTATTACTTACATTTAACTATTCTCATATCCAAATATATTATTATTATTGTGGTCATGTTTTTAAAATATCATCTTTTCTTTTTCTCACTACCCTCATCCTCCCCACCATTCCCACCACAACTTATCACTATATAAACAAGGACATTGCTCTTTTGTTTTCTTCAATCCTCATATATATTTAATACTATTTTTTATTTTATTTTATTTTATTTTATTTTATTTTACCACTATTATTATTATTATTATTATTTAATAAATAAATTTCAAAAAAATCTTTCAATAACTACTAAACAATGTCAGATATCCTTTCTACTGTTGAAAAAACATTAGCTGAAGCTCATGACCCAAATCTTAAAAAAAAAAACAAACGCAACAAGAAAAACATGAAGCAAATGGGTAAAAAAAATGAATTCAAACAATTTGATGATTTGGATCAGTTTAAACAATTTTTAAAAATGGAATCCATTAGTGATTATTATAGTGATCCTATTCATGTTACTTTGAATTATTTCCCACCATTTGTATTACAAAGTTGCCATAATGATCCAGAAAAAATCAAGGATTCAATGAACAAAAATAACAAAAAATTTGTTCGTCATTTGAATCAACATGTGAAAAAACATTTGATTAAAGATATTAAAGATAATTCGGAATTTGGAGATTCAATGGATTTGAAAGAAACCCAAGAAGAAGATTCATTTGATAAATTGATTTGGCATTATGTCGATTCAAATGATCATGAATCTTCAGATGGTCATAAATTTAGATTAGAAATGGATGTTGAGTGTCATAATAGTAACGCTTCAGTAATGATTGATTATAGATCTAATCCTTGCTAGTTATTATTAAAGAAATTATAGCATTGTTTAAACGAGCTTGGATTCTTTTTTTCTTTATTAATTTTTTTTTTTATTTTTTTTTAACACTATTTTTTCCCTCCTCCTATTGGGATAGAGATGAGTTGATGTGATTATGATTATGAATTTTTTTTTCTTTCTTATATTAGTTTATTTAAATTTTTTTTTCCCCATTTTTTTCCTATTATTTTTATTTTATTTCTATTTAAATTTGACAAATAAGTACAATTTGTAACTTTGGTTCAAGATACAAATTGTCAGTATTATGAAAAAAATGCCTTCAACTGTGTGTAGTGCCTGAAAACCAAACACTAAATTTTTGTTCATGATTATTATTATTGTAAATTTTCATTATGCTACCTAATAATAGTATTCTTTTAATTGAAGTATCATGTCATTTTGTAAACTATAAACAAGCCTCCTATAAGGGCTATCATTGAGTATTAAGTATTTTAGTTAACAAAATCTATTAAGTTTAGATAAAAGATGAAAAAAAAAAAATAAAAAAAAAAAATAAGTCATACATTAAAAATATAAAGTTGATTGATACAATCAGAGTTGAAAGAATTAACTCTGGATTCTAAAGTTTCAACTCTTTTATTCAACTAAGCAGTCGAAGTTTTAGCATTACTAATTGAGGCTTAATAGTTGGCTTTAATCTATTCTACAAACTAAGTCCTTTTAATATCCCTATAACCATAAGAAATTAGAGCAGAATTTACAGCAAATAGTAACAATTCGATACAATACAATACTATTTCAATCATTTTTCTCTTGTCTAATACATTTTAAAATTATAATCCCAAAATCTCATTCCGAGGCCCTAAGTCACGAGAAGAGCGGGTGTTTCTTTTTTTTTTTTTTTTTTTTTTTTTTTTTTTGCCCTTTGAAAGAAATTTCAATTTCATGGGAATCTTGACAACATTTCTAACTCATATTGTTTATCAAACAAAAAAAAAAAAAAAAAAAAAAAGTAGAAAAAGACAATTAATAGCGAATTGATTATTAACCATGGCTAGTGATGATGAGGATGCTTATCTCTATGGCTCTGAAGACGATGAGGAAAAACAACCAACTGAAAATGTGGATTCAACTAAAGAGGATGAGAAACAGCAAGATAAAAATATAAAAGAAGCAAATGACGAAGAAGAAGCTGAAGAAGAAGCTGAAGAAGAAGCTGATGAAGATGACGACGATAACGAAGATGATGATGAGTATTCAGATTCAGAATCTGATGATTTTGAGCTTATTGTTGATGCTCCGAATAATGAATCAACAAATGCCGGGTCAATTGAAGTTACAACAGACAATAAAAAGGATAACGATCAATCAGGTATATCATCATCTACAGCCATTAATAACAAAAATAGTACCATAACTGTGACACTTGGCTCCACAAGTGGAGGTCTCGATATCAATAAAGTTGCTACATATGAAGGCAAACCTTTGACTCAATTGGACATTGAAGCTTTAAAAGATAAACCATGGAGACTTCCAGGAGCGGATGTCACTGATTATTTCAACTATGGATTCAACGAATTCACATGGATTAAATATTGTGACAAGCAAGATTCATTTAGACGCGAAAATGGCAGAAGTGCGGTAGCAGCAGCGGCAGGAATGGTGCCTGCTGGAATTGACGGTAGTGGAAACCTCCCTGGAGGTATAATCCCACAAGTTCCAGTTCCATCTGGTTTTCCAGCAATTCCTGGCTTACCTAACATGGCTAATATGTCAAATTTACAAAATATGCCTCTACCACCCGGATTTGTGGCTCCTACTGGAATGTTTCCGGATTTTCTTAATCAAATGAATCAAATGGCCACTCAAGGATTCAACTTCAATAATTTCAATGCCAACAACAACAACAACAACAACAACAACAACAACAACAACAATAACAATAACAATAATAATAATAATAATAATAATAATAATAGCGCTAATAATACTAGCATGAATATGAATAATAGTGGTAACAATCCAAATAATTTCAATGGTGGTGGGTTCAACAGCAATGATTTCAATAACAATAACATTAACAACATGGTCCACAATAATCCTGGAAATATATCGGCCAGTCTTCCTGACATACCGAATTTACCGAACAAGCCATTGGAATCAACAATAGGACAACAAGGACAAATCCAACAACAACAAGAACCTCAACAACAGCAACAGCAACAACAGAAACCAACGTCACAACAACAACAGCACAATAAAGATATGAAAACCCCATATTCTGGTGCGAATGAGAAGGATACTGAGCGTCAAAGAAGAGAAAGAGAACGCGAAAGATTACAAAAAGAGCGAGAGAAAAGCCAACTAGATACAGATGATAAGCGTGATCGTGGACAAAGCAATTATAATAATAATTACAGGGAGAGAAATTACAGATACGGTAGAGGTCGCCGTTGATGAGATTCAATAATAATAATAATAATAATAATAATTTGTAGATTATATGATGCATGGAACCTTTTTTTTTTTTTTTTTTTTTTTTTTTTTTTTTTTTTTTTTTCATTATTTTTTTTTTAAAGCTTTTTCGTTTTTAATATCTTCTTTAGTTCTTAGTTCTTGATTTGGATGGATCGAAGCCTAGTTAGTATATTGAATGGATTGTCAAGCTAATTGTATCTAGATAAATGTGATGAAAAATTTGGGAGTTTGTGTCTTTTTAGTTTGTTTTTCTTTTTCCATTTCCCCTCCCTATTATTCATGATGACAGAATATTTGTAAAAAAAAAAACAAAAAAAACAACCTCTATTCTTATATTAATAACTTGTTAATTATGGTTTGATTTACCCAATATTTGGTGAAACAGGAGGGATGTGATGTGATGTATGTATAAAGTGCCATCCGGGCAACTGTTTCATGAGGCGAGTATCTCTACAAGGGGAAAACTACTACACGACATCCTGCAATAGTTTTTTTTTTTCGTTTTACCGAAAAAAGACAAGGAAACAAAGAGAACAAACAAATTTGTAGCAAAAATAAATAGTAAAAAAATACAAAAAAATACAAAAAAATAAAAAAAATAAAAAAAAAGTGATAGATGCACACAAAAGGCCAGATAAAAAAAAAAAAAAAAAAAAAAAAAAAAAAAAACCTACTCAGCACAAAGAAAAAAACAAGTGATTTTGAAGATCATAATCTATCTTTTTTTTTTTTATTTTTTTTCTTTTTCTCTCTCTTCTTGTCGTAACATTATATTAAAATACAACTTCTGTTATTTCATTTGATTTTTTTTCTTTTAAATTTATTCATTAAATTATCATTATCCAACTATATTCAACCTCTATAATCATATCATAATAACTACATTTTTGATGTCCCAAATATGTCTGCCAACTCTCATACAGGCATAGACAACTCCTCTGTTGATCTCTTTTTTCTGCAACTTAATCAATCTTCAGAGGAGCCAGGAAGCCCAATGAAGTTTGATATGTCCAATAATCACCAAAGTCAACAGCAACAACAGCAACAGGAAGCAATAAAACAAAATCGAAAGCGATCTAACTCTAAAAGCAGAAGACAATTATCATCTTTACCTTCAAGTGTTTCTTCCCCTTCATTAGTGGCTTCTCATGGATCTATTAAACCTTCTTCATCTTCATCTACTGGCTCTCCTTCAATGAAAATAGACCGTTCTCAAGTTCAGTACACAGTGGTACTTGTCTCCCTCAATAACACTTTTGAAAAAAAATCACTTGTGATACCCTATCATCCTGAAGCTTTAAAATTAGGTAGACCGGCAGGCACAAAAATTCAGCCAACTCCAACCAATGGTTATTTTGATTCTAGAGTCTTGTCAAGAAACCATGCTCAATTATTTGCTGATATCAATACTGGTAAGATTTATCTAAAAGATCTAGGATCTTCGAATGGTACTTTTGTTAATGATCAAAAAATCACTAACGATAAAGATGGTGAACCAACAGAAATTAAAAAAGGTGATGTTATTGATTTAGGGTTTGATATTGAAAGTCATCAAAATCATAGAAAAATTAGTGCTATGGTTGAAAACATTTTAGTTAGATCTTTAACTGGTAACACTCAAGGCGCAAATGTCATCAACATAGATAATAGTGGATTAGATTTTAATGGGTCTAGCAATGTTCAATTTTATGAGTTACAAGACGATGTAAAACGATCAATCTTGAGTAATAGTTTTGACAGTGCATTATTTGGAGATATTTTATCCGGCTTTGAAGAGAATCTATTATGTATTAAAAATGATTCAATGACAGGGTTGTCAATTAATTCTAATTTGACAACGTCTTCTAATCTTGGATTTCAAATCAAAACTTTGATGAATGAAATATATTTAACAAAAGACTCTATTCTCAAAACAAAATCTGTTGAAATTTTTCTCAAAAAATATATAAAGAATCTTAAAAAAATTGAAATAGAGAAAAATGAAGCCAATAAAAATAAGGTGAAAGATTATGAGCATCAGTTGGCTAAAAATTTTGAAAAAGAATATCATGAAAAAAAATTAGATCTAGATAAAAAATTCATTAAGCTTACGGAAGTTAATAAATCGGTTCGATCTGAAAATGAAAAATTGCTCACAGTGATTCAAGAACTAAATGAAAAGAGTAATAAACTTGATAAATTATTATCCGAAGAAAAAACTTTAACTAAATCTTTGGCTGATTCTAATTCGTCTTTGAAAAACGATGTTGAAACAAAAGAAAATGATCTTGCAGAGTTGAATGACAAGGTTAGTTCATTGGAAGCGAAAATTAATGAATTGGTAATTGCTTCTACAAAATACAGTGACCAGTGTATTCAAACAGATGGAATTATTTTTGCTAAGAAATATAAACAAGGGGGTAGTTTGAATGATAATGACAGCGACTCCTCAACTTTAAATGACGATGATCTTAATCACCAAAGAATAAGTAAGATTGGAAATGCAAGAGCATCTAATGGTTATAATTATTCTTCTAATTTGAAAAATTCAATGGCTAATGATCATGAAGCAAATTCAGAGTTAGACGAACTGAATATCAATCATATTTCCAACAAGAATGGAGATAATAAAGTTGTTGAATTACCAACAATCAATAGTGACGAAGAACTAACTAATTTTGGTAATGAAAACAGAAGCAACATAATAACCGACGAAAAAATGCTATCAGAAAATGAAAGTGATGACGAAGAATCTGAGAGGAGAATTAATGACGCAGTTCTTAATGTTTCTACTAAAATATATCATGATGATAATAGAGATCTATCAAATTTGAGAAATTTGAATCAATCATCTGAAAGTCTGGAAAACAAAAACTCGAATTTTCAACAACTAATTTCTGAAATGGAGAAGTTGAAACATGAAAATCAATCTCTAAAAGGTGGATTCACAGCAAAAGATGAAAGGATTTCACAATTGGAATCACAATTAAGAAATTTAGTGTCTTCAAGTTCCTCTATGCCGTCAAATGGACAAAATCCATCTCAAGCTTATCAACAACTACATAGCAGTGATGGTAACTATCATCATAATCATCATCGACAATCAAGTCTGCATCAACATAATACAGCATCCTGGTTAATGGATCAACTGTTTGACAGTAGAAGGAATGAAGCGTTATTGTTATCTAGATCTCCATCAAATATATCAATTACATCTACTTCAACTGGTGCTACAGGAATGAGTTTGGGTAATAATGGGGCACAATCACCATTTTTGGGGATATTCGGGCCATCATTCCATTTAAGATCAAGAAATATGAATGGATCAGCTAATGGTATCAATGATTCTCTTGATTTAGAAGATAGTTTGATGGACATTGATGTTGAAGATGAAAGAGGTGGTCATATGTCTCGTTCAGGTTCTACAAAAAGCTTAAAAAATAACGGAGGAGGAGGGAATATGACAACCGGGCTTTTTTTGAAGCCCGAAAATACTAGAACAAGTATAGCCACTGCATTGGGTATTGTTGTGATTAGTTTGATGGTTTCAAGGTTTTCAAATGCTATTGATTGATCTTTCATATTATTGAGAAAGATTTTAATACTAAGACACACATATACACAGCAAGATCAAGTGTATAATTGACTTTCAATACTATACCAACCACTTCATAATTATACTCTAGATGATATAATAATATTGCACTTTTTTTTTTTTATTTTTATTCCTTCTTTCTATTTGTATTCGTTTTTCCACTTTTACTTTACTTTTCTTTTTTGTTTTTTCACTCACTCTTTTAGTATTTGGTTTGTCTTTTTTTTTTTTTTATTTTTTTCTTTTTTTTTTTTTTTGTATTTTGTTTTTCTTAGTTCTTGAATTATGGTTGATCTTTGGATTTTATGATTTTTTTTCTTCTGTTTACATCGAGGAATTTGACGTCGAAAAAGTCTTGTGATTTTATAATGAAACTTGTATTTTACATCTTGTATATTCTCCCTTGCTTTTAGAAGACAGTGATATACAGAGAGGTCAAAAATGGAAATTGAAGACAGCAGCGACAACTGAAGAAAATAAATGGTTTGCCAACAAAAAAAAAAAAAAAAAAAAATGAGGTCAAGATAGACCAGCAAGACCAGACAGAATGCATTCTTTTACTACATTATCTACTGCTTCAGTACTTTTTTTTTTTTTTTTTTTTTTTCAAGTTCTTTCACTATATTATTTTTTGTACTAAGATATTTATGGAACCTATGTATGTATGGTCAATTTACATTGTAATAGTATGACCAATTGTTGTTGGATCAAAATGACTCCTCGAATACTCAAATTTTTTCTTTGTTTTTTTTTTTTTTTTTCCCAAGGAATAAATTAATTTCAGTTTTTTTTTTTCTTTTATTTTTTTTTCTATTGTATGATAGTAGTTGTATTGTTTTACTAGGCGGCATCAGATCAATTTACAGTATAGGGGAAAGGAAGTTTTGGCCAGGCAAATGAAATAAAAAAAATAATAAGAAATAGCATAAATTGAAACCTATAGAAACTTTTAAAGAGCCTTGTTATACAAATAAATAACATAAGTAAAATTGATCTTAGATATTTGAACTCACCTCTATAGAATTGAAAAAATAACAAGATGGTTGTATAGTGTTTTAGTTAATCTTGTGTAATGGTTTGGCCACCCGCTGTACGGTTCAGTATTCTTACGTACGATTCAGTTTAGTGGTGTAGCTGGCTGTATGACAGTAGCTTACCCTACCAGTGACGAGATGGTTTTTGTGAAAAAAAAAATAAAAAAAAATTTTTTTTTTTTTTTCGAAGCAGCAGCGATGAGCCTTTGAAAAAAAAAAAAAAAAATATATATTTAAAAAAAAATATCCACATCTTCTAACTTGTAGTTATATTTTTTTTTTTTTTTCCCTCTCTCTCTCTCTCTCTCTCTCTTTTCACGAAATAACAATCTTTGTTCTTGCAGCATTGTCTTCTAAATTTGAGATTAGATTAGAGCACTAGGGAACACTTATTACACACACACACACACACACACACACACACACACACAAACAAAACAAACAAAACACTCCAACTGGAACAAAGATAGTTTTATCAACTTTTTTTTATCTCTTTTTTTATTCGAGCTTTTATTAGAAAGAAAAAAAAATTTTTAACTTGTCAATATTTTTTTTTTTCCTTTTTCAATATCTTCACATTTTCACTTATAAATTAATTTAATAGAATTGCAATAGAAAAAACCCCCAGAAATAAAAATGTCAGTTGCAAATCCTGTCTGTTCTCCTTTGAATGATTCCGATCCTTTGATGGTTCTTCAATTAAAAGATGACCAAAATCTCACGGTCTCTGGTTTCTCTTTTGGTGCTGAAAAATCCATTGGTGGGGAATTGGTGTTCCAAACTGGTATGGTTGGTTACGTTGAGTCATTGACCGATCCTTCTTATGAAGGTCAAATCTTGGTTTTGACTTACCCAATTGTTGGTAATTATGGTGTTCCTGATCCTGCAATTATGGACGAATTGTTAAAAGACGTCCCAAAATATTTTGAAAGTTCTCGTATTCACGTTGCTGGTTTGGTGGTTGCCAGTTATACAGAACAATACTCACACTATTTGGCCAAATCTTCTTTGGGTGAATGGTTGAGATCTCAAAACATCCCTGCTGTTTATGGTGTGGATACAAGACACTTGACTAAACATCTTAGAGATAAAGGTTCTACTTTGGGTAGACTTTGTTTCCAAGACAACTCTTTCAAACCACAAGATTTCAAATTAGGTAATGGCTTTTTTGAAGATTGGGAAAATAAATTCCAAGTCCCAGAGTGGGTTGATCCAAACTTGAAAAATTTGGTTGCTACTGTTTCATTGAAAGAACCAAAACTTTATAAACCAGCTCCAGAAACTGCTATCAAAAAATCAGACGGTAAAACCGTTAGAATTCTTGCCATTGATGTTGGTATGAAATATAATCAAATCAGATGTTTCGTTAGAAGAGGTGTTGAATTGAAAATCGTTCCATGGAATCATGACTTTTTACAAGAAGAATATGATGGTCTTTTCCTTTCCAATGGTCCTGGTGATCCATCTATCTTGACTGATGTTGTTAGCAGATTGCGTGTTGCTTTGAAAGAAGCTAAAACTCCTATCTTTGGTATCTGTCTTGGTCATCAATTGATTGCTAGAGCTTCCGGTGCTAGTACCATCAAATTGAAATTCGGTAACAGAGGTCAAAACATCCCTTGTACTTCTACTATTTCTGGAAGATGTTATATCACTTCTCAAAATCATGGTTATGCTGTTGATAGTGAAACTTTACAAAACAACTGGAAAGAATTATTCATCAACGCTAATGATGGTTCTAATGAAGGTATTTACCACACTGATTTACCATTCTTTTCTGTTCAATTCCACCCTGAGTCTACCCCAGGTCCAAAAGATACCGAATTCTTATTTGACACTTTTATAGAAGCTGTTGTTAAATTTGAAAAAACTAAAAAACATGAACCAATTACTTTCCCAGGTGGTACTCTTGCTGAAAACAGAGCTGCTCATCCTCAAGTTAAAGTTAAAAAAGTTCTTGTTTTGGGTTCTGGTGGTTTATCTATTGGTCAAGCTGGTGAATTCGATTATTCTGGTTCTCAAGCTATCAAAGCTTTAAAAGAAGAAGGTATTTACACCATTTTAATCAATCCAAATATTGCTACTATTCAAACTTCTACTGGTTTAGCTGACAAAGTTTATTTCTTACCTGTCAATGCTGAATTCGTTAGAAAAGTTATCAAATTGGAGAGACCAGATGGTATTTACTGTACTTTTGGTGGTCAAACCGCTTTATCTGTTGGTATTGAATTAAAAGACGAATTTGAAAAATTGGGAGTTAAAGTTCTTGGTACTCCTATTGATACTATTATCACTACCGAAGATCGTGAATTGTTTGCTCAAGCCATGGAAGAAATCGATGAAAAATGTGCCAAATCCCATGCTGCTTCAAATATGCAAGAAGCTATTGAAGCTGCCAAAGATATTGGTTATCCAGTTATTGTCCGCGCAGCTTATGCTCTTGGTGGTTTAGGTTCTGGTTTCTGTTACAATGAAGAAGAATTGGTCAGTTTGTGTAGCAAGAGTTTTGCTGCTTCTCCACAAGTTTTGATTGAAAGATCAATGAAAGGTTGGAAAGAAATTGAATATGAAGTTGTTAGAGATGCATTCAATAACTGTATTACTGTTTGCAATATGGAAAATTTCGATCCATTGGGTATTCACACTGGTGACTCTATTGTTGTTGCTCCATCCCAAACTTTGAGTGATGAAGATTACAACATGTTGAGAAACACTGCTGTCAATGTTATCAGACACTTGGGTGTTGTTGGTGAATGTAACATTCAATATGCTTTGAATCCATTCTCCAAAGAATATTGTATCATTGAAGTCAATGCTAGATTGTCTAGATCTTCTGCTTTGGCTTCTAAAGCTACTGGTTATCCATTGGCTTATACTGCTGCTAAATTAGGTTTGAACATTCCATTGAATGAAATCACTAATGAAGTTACCAAATCTACTTGTTCTTGTTTCGAACCATCTTTGGATTACATTGTCACCAAGATTCCAAGATGGGATTTGAAAAAATTCACTAGAGTCTCTACTGCTTTGTCTTCCGCCATGAAATCTGTTGGTGAAGTTATGGCTATTGGTAGAACTTTTGAAGAATGTATTCAAAAAGCTATTAGAGAAACTGATTATCAAAACACTGGTTTCAATGCTACTAGTTCCTTATTGTCTATTGATAATGAATTGCAAACTCCAAGTGATCAAAGATTGTTTGCTGTTGCCAATGCTTTGTCCTCTGGTTATACTGTTGACAAAATTTGGGAAATGACTAAGATTGACAAATGGTTTTTGAACAAATTGGCTCATTTGATTGACGTTGGTAAACAAATTTCTACTTTCAAAGAAAAAGAATTCCCTGTTGAATTATTACGTCGTGCTAAACAATTAGGTTTCGATGATAGACAAATTGCTAAATTTTTGGATAGTAATGAAAATGCCATTAGAGAATTGAGAAAAGAAAATAACATTTTCCCATCCATTAAACAAATCGATACTGTTGCCGCTGAATTCCCATCTAGCACTAACTATTTGTATTTGACTTATAATGCTGATTCTCATGATGTTCAATTTGGAACTCCAGAAAACCAAGGATCTATTATTGTTCTTGGTTCTGGTGTCTACAGAATTGGTTCTTCTGTTGAATTCGATTATTGTTCAGTTACTACTGTTAGAACTTTGCGTAAACAAGGTCTTAAAACAATCATTATCAACTATAATCCAGAAACTGTCTCCACTGATTTCGATGAATCTGATTCTTTGTTCTTTGAAAATATCAACAATGAAACTGTTTTGGACATTTATGCTTTGACTCACTCTGGTGGTGTTGTTGTTTCTATGGGTGGTCAAACTTCAAACAACATTGCTTTGAGTTTGTACAGACAAAATGTTAAAGTTCTTGGTACTTCTCCAGAAATGATTGATGGTGCTGAAAACAGATACAAATTTTCTAGAATGTTGGATTCTATTGGAATTGATCAACCAGCTTGGAAAGAATTGACTTCTATCACTGAAGCTCAAGAATTTGCTAATAGAGTTTCTTACCCAGTTTTGGTTAGACCTTCTTATGTGTTATCTGGTGCTGCTATGAATGTTTGTTATAGTGACCATGACTTGAAAAAATATCTTAATGAAGCTGTTGCCGTTTCTAGAGATTATCCTGTTGTTATCACCAAATTCATCCAAGACTCCAAAGAAATTGAAATGGACGCTGTCTCAAGAGATGGTAAATTGGTTATGCATGTTGTTTCTGAACACGTTGAAAATGCTGGTGTCCACTCCGGTGATGCTACTTTGGTTGTTCCACCACAAGATTTATCTAAACATACTGTGTCTAAGATTGTTTATGCTACTGCCAAGATTGCTGAAGCTTTAAATATCACTGGTCCATTGAACATTCAATTTATTGCTAAAGATGAAGACATTAAAGTTATTGAATGTAACGTCAGAGCTTCCAGATCTTTCCCATTTGTTTCCAAAATTGTTGGTACTGATTTGATTGAATTGGCCACTAAAGCTATTGTGGGTGTTCCATTTAAAGCTTATCCAATCAAGAAATTGCCTGATAACTATGTTGGTGTTAAAGTTCCACAATTTTCTTTTGCTAGATTGTTGGGTGCTGATCCAGTTTTGGGTGTTGAAATGGCTTCTACTGGTGAAGTTGCTGCTATTGGTAAAAACAAATATGATGCATATTTGAAAGCTTATATGGCTTCTGGTTTAGCTTTACCAAAGAAAAACATCTTGCTCAGTATTGGTTCTTACAAAGAAAAACAAGAGTTATTACCAGCTATTAAAACTATTGTCAAAATGGGATTCACTTTGTATGGTACTAGTGGTACTTTCAACTTTTATCAAGAACATGGTGTTCCAATTCAATTTTTGGAAGTGTTAGATACTGATGATGAAAGTGAACATTCTTTGAACCATCATTTGGCTCAAAACTTGATTGATTTGTATATTAATGTTCCATCCAACAACAAAGTTAGAAGACCTGCTACTTATGTTTCTAAAGGTTATGTTTCAAGAAGAATGGCCATTGATTACTCTGTTCCATTGGTTACTAACAACAAAGTTGCTAAATTGTTGCTTAATGCTATTGCCAACTGTTCAACTGACTTGCCAATTGGTGAAATTGACACTTTGAGAGGATTTCCAGAAAATGTTAATGCTATCAATGATGAAGAAAGTAATTATGTTATTCCAACCTCTCCAATCTTGAGAAGATTTTCCACAACTGCTCCAACTTTCAAAGATTCTTTTGAACAATCATTTGACAGAATTGAACAAGCTATTGATGACAGTGATCTTGTTTCTCAACCATTACCAAAAGAAATTAAAATTAATGGTCCATTGGAAGAATTCATCAGATCTAACAACCCATTTTTGAAAAAATCTGTTGCTTCTGTTAAACAATTTAGCCGTTCTGATTTGCACACTTTGTTTACTCTTGCTGCTGAAATGAGATTAGCAGTTCAAAGACAAGGTAATTTGGATTTATTGAAAGGACGTGTTTTGACCACCATGTTTTATGAACCATCTACCAGAACTTCCACTTCTTTCAATGCTGCTATGCAAAGACTTGGTGGTAGAGTTGTTGAAGTTAAAGCTGATAGTTCTTCTGTTAAAAAAGGTGAATCATTGAAAGACACCATGATGACTTTGGCTGCTTATTCTGATGCTATAGTTTTGAGACATCCAGAAGCAAGCTCAATTGACGTTGCTACCAAATTCTCTCCAGTTCCTGTTATTAATGCCGGTAATGGCTCAGCTGAACACCCAACCCAAGCTTTCTTGGACTTGTTTACTATTCGTGAAGAATTGGGTACTGTCAATGGAATTACCGTTACATTTGTTGGTGATTTGAAATATGGTAGAACTGTTCACTCTTTGACTGCTTTGTTGAAACATTATCACGTTAAAATCAATTTGGTTTCTCCAGATGAATTACAAATTCCAGAAGCTATTAGATCTAGTTTGATTTCAAGTAACCAATTGGGTGTTGAAAGTGAAACTTTGACCAAAGAAATCATTGCTGAAACTGATGTCTTGTATGTTACTAGAGTTCAACAAGAAAGATTTACATCTCAAGAAGAATACAACCGTCTTAAAGATAGTTACATCATCGACAACAAAGTTTTGTCTCATGCTAAACAACATATGTGTATCTTACACCCATTACCTCGTGTAAGTGAAATCAAAGAAGAAGTTGACTTTGATCATAGAGCTGCTTATTTCAGACAAATGAGATATGGTTTGTTTGTCCGTATGGCATTATTGGCACTTGTTGTTGGTGTTGATTATTGGTGAGTTATTTGATTGATTACTTTCTGTTCAAGATATGATGATAGTAATAATAATAAAAATAATAAAAAAAGCAAAAGTTCCTATTCTATTTATCTCTAAAGTGTGTGTGTGATTGATTTTCTTGTTTTTTGATCTTTTGATTTTATTCTTTTTTTTTTTTTTTTCCTCACTTTGTCTCATTTGCCTTCATTTTGTCCATTTTATCTTTGTATTTCCTAGTTAGTATTATAGGCTGTTAATGATTTATTTACATGTTTGATTTAATTTTACACAATAACTATTTAAGCATTGTTTCTATAAGGCCATTGTATTATTAAGGTTCTTAAAAAAAACATTTAGTTTTGTGGATAAATTATTTATATATTTTCGTGTATTTATATTTTGTGTATTTGTGTATTTTTTGTTTTTTTTTCAGCAGTTTTTATTTTTTTTTTTTTTTTGTTTTTTTTTTTTTTTTTTGGTTTTTTTTTTTTTGGGGTGGTTTTTTTTTTTTTTTTTTTTTTTTTTTTTTTTTTTTTTTTTTTTTTT
>JASTUB010000224.1:0-27073 GCA_031124825.1 Saccharomycopsis vini
TACTGGTATTGTGAGATTTACACCCACTTAAAACCCCCTTGTTATCGTACCTTCTGAGTGGTATTACTCCTTATTCATTCAGCGCACCAAACGTGGGAACTGGATCACTGACGAGTGTGCGAATCGAACTCGTGCTCTTTTTTTTCGTACATTTATGGACCGACCCGCTGCACCAACCTACCAGTTCCTCAATATTTTTTTTATCATAATAAAGTCGTATATCACTTACAAATGGTAAAAATATTGATACTCCATCCTCGTTAGCTCAGTTGGTAGAGCGTTCGGCTTTTAAAAGGAGAAACCGAAATGTCCAGGGTTCGAGCCCCTGACGAGGAGCTTATTTTTTGAATATTTTTCAATGCCACAAAAAAAAAGTTCAAGTATTAAAAACACATGCTTCACATATATAAAATAAAATAGGGACCGATTTTCTAATAGTACTGACTCTTAGTATTCTAGACATTGGGATCAAAGCTACTTACAAAGCGATATTCGATTATTATTTCACTAAAATCAATAATATTTTTCATTATATATAGGATGTAACTGAATGAAAGTCTTGATATGACTTGATTAACATTAAAAATAATTAGAAACGAAAAAACAAAAAGTCATTTCACAATAAGAGAAATGATCACAACAGAAATGAAAATCTAAAATCTAGATAGAGCGCAATTAGAACATGGGATACCAAAAAAAAAAAAAAAAAATAGAAAATTATCATGAAAATATCATTCCTTATTTTGTTAAGTCAACAAGGATGTCTTGAACAATGTCTGCAACATCAGTTGCAAGACTACCAATAACATTGGAACCAATATCACCACCAACACTTTCGACTTCTCTAACAACAGAAACAATATCTTCGAAAAGACCTTCCAAGATATCCAATGGAATTTCCAAAATACTACTGATATCTCCAAGAGGGTTGGAAATGGCAGTGAGAACACCGAGAGGGTCGGTCAAGATGCCAGCGGCACCAGTGGCAGCTCCAACAATACTAGTGCCATCACTAATAATAGAGCCTGCAAAACCAGTACCTTCACTAATAATGGTGCCAACAAGGCCAGTGGCATCACTAACGATTCCAGCAGGGTCGGTGATAACAGATCCTACAAGACTGGTAGCATCACTAACAACAGAGCCAGCAAGGCCTGTGCCATCACTAATAATAGTTCCAACAATACCAGTAGCATCACTGACAACTCCAGCAGGATCAGTAACAACAGAACCTACAAGACCAGTACCGTCACTAACAACGGTACCAACAAGACCAGTAGCATCACTAACGACATCACTGATAACTCCAACCGGGTCAGTAACAGCAGAACCAACAAGGCCAGTGGCTTCTCCAACAATTGAGCCAACAGCAGCAGTAGGATTGGCGGCAATGGTGCCTACAAGACTAGTGGCATCTCCTAAAATGGAGGCGGCATCAGAAAAAATATCTCTTTTTTCAACACTAGGGGCGGTTGTTGCTCTTGGTAAGACTGGGCCAGGACCTAATTGAATTTCAGCGTTGGCATCTCTTTTCTCAACTGGAATGGCAACAGCAGCTTGCAATAAAACAGCGCAAGCAAGGGCAGATTTGATAGAATTTTGAAACAACATTTTGTAGTATAATAAGTGGTAGATGTATGATGCTAAAGCTAGTTTTTAAAATATGTATAGAATCATGATGAATTGGTGAGAGAGATTTTAGGGTTTCATTCAGCTTATATACTCTTATTTTGATTGAATAGTTACGACATAAACAATAAACATCGGCACATCTCGTAGAACCAAATTTGGAAAAGGTGTTTCCCAAACAACAAAATTTGTATAAAAGTTTGGATATGTTTGATGTTTTGAATAAAAAAATTGTGTAATTACAAGGTTTAAATCATGGATAATCCCCTGTCAATAAGCTGTATATACATTTGACATTCACAAGTTTCCGAAATAAAAAAAACATGAATAAATATGGAATGAAATCATTGAAAAAAAAAAAAAAAAATAAAAAAAAGAAAAAAAAAATACAATACCGAAAGACTTGAAAAAGTAAAAATAATAATCTTCAAGATAGAAAGTCTTCATTTATGTTTGCAGTAAATGAAACTATCACTTGAAATTTTATCACGTTTTTTGCCCATCGACCATGTAAGGTACCCTTGTCAAGCTTGAACAACAATCCTTGGCGCCTTTGCATAAAAAGTGTGATAGAATCAATTCGAGTATATATATATATATAATACACATATGTAAGAAAAGTGATATCGAAAAACAAACATCCTAATATTGATAATTAAAAATGTTAGTGAGAAACAAGTGTCGCTTCTCTCTATTATTATCTGTTTTGCAGAAACCTAAGTTACACAAAATCACCAACATTATGTACAAAAGTCTTTTGTTTTTGTTTTTCTGTATCGTGAAAAAATCAAAAAGATTCTCCCAAATGTCGATCCTAATCGAGTTAGTAACAACAATCATAGTATAACTATCAATCTGATGAATTTTCTGTTCTACTCTTCGAATCTCACGGCTTCCATAAATTCTATCGTAATCCTTGTTACAGACAGAGGACGCACAAATTATAAATATGTTTTAACTGATTTGTTACCTAATATCAGCCCAGAAAAAATTATTCCACCAAAAAAAAAACTAAAAATTATCTTTACTTCTACTTGTTGTTACATAATTGAGCTGGCTATAAATAGAAGTGAGTAAATGCAGCTTGTGCTTATCCCTGAACACCATATTTTCTACACTCCTTTTAAGAACGTGTTTGGCATGCCGATTAATTTTTTTCATAATTTTGGTGCAAAAATCCAATATTTTTAAGTTTGAACATTATTAATGTATGTAAAAAAGCATCAGTCTATTTGGGTTTATACACACATTTTTTTTTTTTTTTTGCCTTGATTGAAGAGGTTTTGTTTCGTTTTTCCTAAAAAAAAAAAATCCAGTTAAAGTGAAGGTAAGTTGTAATGATTTGGCTCAAAGTTTATACCAATGATTTGTAATATACAAAAATTCTGTGCAACTCAAATAGCAGCATCATGGATCACATTTCATGTATTCACGCTATGAACAGCCAATAAACTTAGAAACAGTAGCCTTATTATCAGAAATGAGAAAAAAAAAAATGTATTTCTATTCTTATTTTCGATGTTTCATTCACATCTGGAAGAAACAATCCGAGAATCTTGAACACATTAGAAAAATAAAACACAATTCAAAAGTAGACATGTGATACGACTATTGAAATAATAAGAAGAAATATACTGCACATAAGTGACTAAGTTTTTTTGAAATATGCCGTAATTAGCTAGTAACATGACTAATAACAATATAAAATGAGCAAATAAGAATTCAAAGTTTGAGTTATAAAATCATCAGCTAATTGAAAACCAACAAACAGTAGTAATTGATGACAAAAATCGTGGAAGAGTAGGTTGCAACGAGAAGACATGAAAACACAATCAATATCGCAAGGGTTAAGATTCCTATCAATGGGAATAAAATTAAAGACGATAAAGAAAGTAATAATAAAGAAAAAAAATTGTTTTTTGCTGTTTCAAAAAAGAATTTGACATCGGAATCTTTTGTTCTAACTTCTATTTCACAATTTATTGCTGAAAGATTCAAAAGAAAATTTTCGACAGTTTCCTCAGTTTGAGACGGAAATCTTTGCCTATCATCGTTATTATTATCACTTTTATTAGCACTGTTTTCTATAAAAAGAAGTATATATTTTATGAGGCAGACCATAATGTACTATTGATATTGTGAGCAGTTAGAGAATTTCGAAATTTGATAAGAATACCACTTAATCCACACATTTAGTAAACTTTGAGAAAAATTAAAAACGGTTCCTCTCTTAGAGAAAAGAAAAGTAAGTGAATATAGAACTCATTTGCATTAACTTTCCTTACTTTTTCAAATCGAACAAACATATCGAAGACCTGTTTTTTTGTTTTTTTTTCCATCACAAAAAGTCGTGCATTAAAGAAACATGTTACACATTATATAAAGGGAGGAAGCCTGAAAATGCAATCAGTTCTGCCTCATAGGACCCTTTTTTTTTCACATTCAAAAAGATTCCTGCATTTCTGGCCCCACAACGAGAACAATATTTCTGTGTGATAAAGTTTGCTTTCTACAATATTATGTAATTGGAGGGTTGGCCGAGCGGTCTAAGGCGACCGACTCAAGAATATTAATTCTTTTCAGTTGAAACACACTGGGTTATCGGTTCTCGAAAGAGGCGCGAGTTCGAATCTCGCATCCTTCATTTTTTTTCTGGAGTCCATGCAACTAAATGCTCTTTTTTCAAACTTATGAATACTGTAGTATTTATTCAAGCTTATAGGAATTCACCATTTACAAATGTGCAGCCCAGGTTAAAATAATAATTCATAGATATAAAAATAAAATAATGTTAAGTGTCATAATCGTAAGAAGTGAAAAACTGAAATGCAAACGTAATAATAATAATAATAATGTTGTAAAAAAAAAAATTGCTAATTTAATAATAAGAAAGAAAAAAAAATGCACTATCTAACTGAAATACTCATAATCAATGCCATTAAAATCTTTGTAAGATTTATTAGAGTCTCTAATTGCCCTTTCCAAACCACTGTTGAATTTTTGATATCTTTCATATTCAAAATCATGACCACCTGAATACTCATTGTTTAAGTTCTTGAACTCAGCAATTTCTTTCTTGACTGTGTTCAATTTAGAGTAATAATCATGATAATCTTTCCAATATTTTGTAGCTGCCAAATCGTCCGAAGCGCTAATTGATCCATTTTCAACAATATCAGACATAGAATTTTTAGAAGATATGTTTGACATTTCTTTTGTCAAGGTATTAATTTTTGCTAACTTGGCTTCCAAATCAGCAGCATGAACTTCAGTGTCCAGTTCAATGTTGTCAAAGTGTAACATAGTGTTTAAAGTAAAGAAGAAAATAGAGTTGAGTAGTTAATTCTTAAATATTCAAATATAAATGTGATATTCAAGAATAAAAGAATAAATTTTGTATGATAAATTTCATATAGTAAATGAGAACAACATCAAATAAATTTCAATTGACCGATAGTATTTATATATGAGAACTTACGAAAGATGACATAATTAAAAACAAGACTATATGAATAAGAGTCACCTCATACTGGAGAGATGTTTACATTGCTTGCATAAAATTTAGTGGAGATAAGGGTCAATGACCTCGTTTCTTTTCTTCTATTCCTTTTTTTTTTTTTTTTTTTTTTTTTTTTCTTTTTACAATTGTAAAGGAAACTTTTTTATACACTCAAAAGCTTTAAAAGCATAATAAACAAATCATCACTGTTTCCTTCTCCACATCTCCCCACAAACACCCACTACTTTCACCCCTATTATACTGGTTACCCGAATATTACATAATCATGAATAGCACCGATTACTAATATGATTATCAGAGGTCTGGGTGTGTTTCAAGTAGCGAAACATCCAAACATTAGAGTTTTCATTTTTGTGGCAAAAAAAGTAGTTTGATTAGTATTTCTGTTCTGAGTGTGTCAAAATTTTGAGTGTATCGCTTTTTTAGGTAAAAACAAAACAAATACTTTCTTGCTTTTTGAGTGCAATTTCAGAAAATGATATTTAAACCTCATCGATTTACAATTGGATTTCTCCGGTCACATCATTTGACTAATTAATATTTTAGAAGTTTTTATTTTTGGAACAAATCTATTCTTTTTAAATTTTTTTTTTTTTTTCTTTTTTGTTTATTATCAAATAGTTAATCAAACGTTAACTTTTTTTTGCTTCTTAAAAAATGTCAACATCTAACGAAATCCAAGAACCATTGCAACAAACTTCGATGATTCAAAACAACTACAAGCCAATGGGCGAGGCTAACAATTTATTAAAAAGAAAATTTTTTGAAAAATCAGGGAGGTATGTTATATTACTGCTATTTTTATTGTTTGCTTAAACATTATATACAGGCTTATATGTATTAGAGTTCACAATACTAACATAGATTTGATTAGACAACAAGCAGGAATAATTGCATCCCCAACTGACAGTATGTTAAGCCCTTGTTCTAAAAAATTAATGGTGCATAAAAACAGACTATTACCGAAAACTATTGGTCAAAAGCTTGATTTCAGAACCTCCAATACTAGTAAGGAGTCTCCTTTGAGTAATGAATTGAAAGGCAAAGATGAAAAAGAAGTGTTGAATCAAAAGAAGCCAAAGAGAGTTTCAGTGCTGGAAATTGATGAGGATGAAATAATGAAAAACATCAATTTGGACGACATATGATTTGTATCACTTTTTATATTTTCGTTTAATCTTTTGATTTTCTTTTTAACAAATAAATTGCCAGGGATATACTTTTCACTTTCTTTTTAACTTTTTTTTTTCTTTTTTTTTCATATTTATCTTATTTTTAAAATTGAAATTTACCGGACCATCATTTTTTTTTTTTCTATCTTTATTTTGGAATTTTATGATTGTATTTTATTCTTGCTTTATATATTCTATTTCTTACTACTATGACAATACCAAATCTGCATTTTTTTTTTTTTTTTTTTTTTTTTTTTTTTTGGAATTCAAATTTAAAATTAAAATTACAAACTGTAGATAAGACTGTGTGTGTTGTCTGAAATGATAGCTTTCGATGAATGAATACTTTTTAGATTGTTGAAAAAAAGATTATTACCTACGCAGTTCGCTGACTGTGTGGAATAATAAAGATAATACTCGTAATAATAATTAATGTTAAATAGTTATTTACAGGAATTTTTCAAATCATTGGCCTTTATATATTTCTGGCGTCACTAGCAGTATTCAACAACAAAGCTTCATTGTCCAAAATGATCTTATTTGGTGATTTTGATAAGATAGAAGCGATTTCTCTGGCAGTATCCAATCTTTTCAATTCAACATAGTCTTTAGATTTCTTAATAGCGTCACCAATCAATTCAGCAGATTTGGCTTCACCCTGAGCCTTGACAACCATTTGTTGTTTTTCTTGTCTAGCTTTGTCAACAACGAAAGCAGCTCTTTGAGCGTCTTGTTGAGCAATTTGTTTAGCTTCAACTGCATGTGTGAATTCTGGAGAAAAAGTCATATAAGTCAAAGAGACATCATCTAATAAAATATGAAATTTAGATGCTCTTTTAACCAAATTATCACGAATCAATTTGGAAACCTTCTCTCTCTGGGTAATCAACTGTGAGGCGTTAAATTGAGCAACCACAGATTTCAAAACTTCATTTATAATAGATGGTAAAACTCTTTCATCATAATCAGTGCCCAAAGTTCTATAAATAGTTGGTAAATGTGGAACTGATGGTTTGGACAAAACTCTACAAGTAATGTTGACCATTTGCAAATCTTTAGTTCCGGTCAAACTTGAAATGTTTCTTGGCTTGGCTCTAACATCATAATCATATGGTTTTTGGAGAAATGGGATGGCAATATGTGTACCTTCGTTGTAAATAGTTGGTTGAATACCTCCAAAACGAGAGTAAATAATAGCTCTATGACCACCTTCGACATTGAATAATGATGAATTAACTGCTGCAATCCCAGCACCAAGTACCAATAATGTTACTAACCCACCAATTGGAGCCCTTGGAATTTTCCCACCAGGAGTTCCTTTATATTGAACTTGTTTTGCTCTATCTCTTAGCTGTCTTGCCAATTTATCCCAATCTTGTCCATTCATTCTTAGATTCGTTTTTGTAATACAAATAATAAAATATATATTTAGCTTTCTCTAATCGTTATTTGCCTTCAGCTTTTTTTTTTTTTTTTTTTTTTATTCTTGCTTTTTTCCTTCAACTTAAAAATTCCCCTGTTTATGTAGAAATGCACGTGACCTATATTACAATTACATACTGAAAAAAAAGGCTCAATTGCACACACATTTCAATATACTGAACATGACAGCAATAGTTGCAATAACAATTGTCAGCTATTGATAATTTATTAAATCAAGAGAAAAAAAAAATGTCAATTAAAGAAGAAGAAAATAAATATTTACTTCATCAGGCCGCAAGAGAACATAAAGTGTTAACGGTGCGAGGTTTGTTAAAAGAGAACCCAAAGCTAGTAGAAAAAAGAGATCTTGATGGCAGAGTTGCATTACACTGGGCAGTCTCCTCCAATGACAAAGAAATAGTATCAATGTTATTAAACCCAACTATTATAGCAAATTCAGAAAGCGGCGACAAGAAATACAAGAAGTTTGAAATCGAAATTGATGATTTGACAGATGATGCGGGTTGGACCCCACTTCATGTTTCTGCAGCAATAGGAAATCTTGAAATCATTGAGTTATTGATGAGTAATGATCCAGAGCCATCAATCAATCAGAAGTCAGGCACAGGGCAAACAGTATTGCATTTAAGTGTTTCCAAGAATTTCTATGAAACAAGTGCGTTTTTCCTACAAAAAGGTGCAAGCGCGAGAATCAAGGACAATAAAGGACAAACACCTATCTTCAGGGCAGCATCTATTGGTTCAATAAGACTTGTGGACTTGCTTATTAGTGAAGGAAAATCACAATTGAATGTTAAGGATAAATTTGGGTGGACCGCTCTACATCATGCATTAGCCGAAGGTCATGGGGATGTTGCAGTGGAATTAGTGAAGAAAGGCGCTGACCCAAATGTTGAAGGTAGTGACCATGAAACTCCAGTTCAAGTCAGTGTTGATCAAAAAATAGAAAAGTTCTTTAGACACAATCTAAAGGAATTAGGTATCGAATTGAATGAAAAAAAATGATGCTTCAACTTTTGAAATTTAAACAAAAATCTTTATCTTTATCAGACGAAGGCGTTATATGTACACTACTCTTTTTTTTTTTTTTTTTCATTGGGGTTTGTTTAATTTTGTTGTATTTTAATTTTGCTTTTTAAATATATAAGCACTTTATAAAAAATAAAAGCTCCCAATCTGGATCACATTAGAAAATGGGAACAAAAAACAGAACATGTAGAATTTTGAAATCAACTATTAAAAGACAAGAAAACAATAACTCCTCGCTAACATAAGAAACATAATGAACAAAAAAAAACAACCAAAAACAAAAAAAATAAAAAAAAAAGCCTATTGATTTTGAACGTAGATAAATGAAAAATGAAATAAAAAAAGACGTGACAATGTTAAATAAGTTACAACTATTCTAAACGGAAAAGCTTTCTTCGTGGAAATTCAATCGGTTTTCCCTTGCCCACAGTTTAGCCTTGTCTGTCAAAGCTTGCGGCCCCACTCCTATTACCCAAACTTTTTCAAGAATTTCGTCAATTTCAATAGATTTGAGTTCTTTACAACATTCTGCTGGTGGTATATTTTTTGAATGTCTTTCATTCAATGGGCTTGAAAAGTGTTGATTCGATGTCAGTGTACTCAAAAGACCAGTTGTTTCACCAATCGTGTTAAAATCTAATTCCATAATACTTGAATCCGTACTTCCATTTGTCGACAGATCATCACCACAAATATGATTCAAACACCAATTAAATTCGTCTTGACCCAAAGTTGGTCTTCCCTTATAAACCTTCAACTGTTTAACAATGTTAGAATATCTTCCACTGGATGATGATCCTGTTTTAATGATAAGTGGCAATTTAAATTCTTCGTTAGTTTTCCAAGTTTTTGTGTTGTTTGATCCTTGTGGAAAATTCAGGTAATTGAAACTATGAGACATGACAGGACTATTGTTTGTTGAGCCATAATTTGAAGAGGACTCAATAGGGACACTTCCTAATAAACTGTTCAGGAATGATTGATCTCCTGTTTCATTTTGACTTGTTCTAGCGTCATAATTTTTTGAAAATTTAGAAATATTGATACCCACATTATCAGCGTTTGTGCCTTGAATGTCATCGTCGTCTTGCTCATCTTGGTCAGAACGGAATGTGTCCAAATTTAGATTATACATAATAATATCTCTTAATGACTTTTTGTTGTTAACAGTTTGATTTCTTAATTCTCGTATTGATGATGATGGAGAATCAACTGATGATAGTGATTTCGATCTTCTTTGTTTTTTGATTAAAGGAACGGTGCCAATTTGATTTTCGTTAAATGGGGAATTTAATAAATTTGATCTAGGTAGTTGTTTGCCAAAGCTTGAGTTTGTAAAGTCAATTTCATTGATATCATCTTCATCATCTTGGCAGATAAGTGGGCTATTAATGCTTGGTCTGTCAAATAACAAATCATCTAGCCTCAATATGTTTTCTCTTAGATGTCCAAATTGGTATGTTTTACTAGTTACGAACACTTCAAAAGAGTTTATGTCAATGTTTTTAAAATACTTGAAAAGCCTTAGATCTTGAATATCCTTTATAACCCATATAATTTTAGAAGGAATGCCTTGGATACTTAAAATTCTAAGCAAAGGCAAGGCGACTGATATACCGGATCCTCCAATGATCATCAAAATTCGAGATGCGGAAATAGTGTAATTTGAAGAAAGAGTAATAATATTTGAAGTTTTTAAAAGAGCTTGTTTTTGAGCCGATTTCCTGAACCAACGACCAACAGAGAATCTTTGTCTATGTCTTTGGGGGCTCATTTTTTTATCCAAATTTATGAAAGCAAAATCTGGATCATATGCACCAGTGATGTAATATTTATCAAAGCTGTTTAAATCAAACTTAGTGTTTCTCACTATTAATAATAAATATTTGTCACTTGGAACAGAGGCAATAGTGTAGGGATGAGCCAATGGTGCAATTAATCGGTAAAAAAGATTTTTTAATGGATTGCGATAATATTTTTGCATTCTAAGATGTGAACAAGGCATTACTGAATGTTTAAATTCAAATGGACCACTAGGAATACACAGCTTATCAATTTGAACTATTTTTAAATTTGAAGCCAATTCTCGTACTTCAATTGTGACCAATGAGGTATTAGTGAATCTTAAATATATTTGATATGTCAAAATGAAGACATTCAAAAAAGTTGCCAATTTTGAAGGCGGTCTTGCATGGAAATATAAAAATCCAACCAGCACCCAACTAAGAATATAATGGTTAAAATAAAACATAGAAAAATTTGCTCTTCTGATAGGAGATAATGAAGTTATAGTAATGATAAGAAATGCAACCATTGGTATCCAGCCATAAATTTGTTTGATAGCCCAAATTTTGGCTGTTTTGTTTGTATGAATATAATTTAAAGAATAGAGGATTGTATGTAATAGCGATTGCAACACCACAATTCTTGAGATCCATTTATGTATGGGCAAAAGAGTCAAATACAATGTTCGAGGCAAAGGAGAAGGTCGCAAAGTTAAGAAAAAGAGCGTTGGCATTAAAGTTATGGCAATTCTACCTAGTCTTTTGGTGATGAACATCAAATCATCGTGAGATTCAGGTAATGCAATCACACACGAGTAAATAGACCAAAACAAAACAATCTTCAAAGTTCTTGAATTCATGAATAGTGTATAGAATTTGAAGTGACTATGATATATTGATTTAAGTGTTCGATGGAAAGTGTAATAATATCTTTTGAAAATATAGTTACTCAACCCCATCAACAATAATATCGTTATTGAAGAATACAATGTAATCAAGCCATATTTTTTTGTTATACCTTTTCTCATAGCCTTATATTCAGGACTAACCACATCTACCCATTTAGGCAAACTTAATGAAAAAGGAGCCAGATTGTCTATTTCCACTGACATTTTTGTGTCTTGAAATAGCTTAGTTTGTAGACAACAATTGTGGAGCGGAAAAATAAAATCAACCCTATAGTTAACTTTCGGAAGCTACCAAAAAAATAAAAATGAAAGTCCAATTTTTGAGATCTATTTGATTTTCTTTCCTTTTTCCTTTTTTTTTTTTTTTTTTTTTTTTTTTTTTTTGAATCCTGGTTGACCAGCAATGAACTATAAGAAATTCTATAACAATAGAAATCTAATCTATTCGATCTAATGAGAAATACTTGCCAGTAATTTATATAAAGAGGAAATCAAAAAAAAAATAAAAAATAAAAAAAGTTTCCCCCGTGCACCCCATCAGTCTTTTTTTCTCGGCGTGTAAGCTTCACTAAAGGGGGTGACAAGGGGTGTGGAAACAAACTATTTGCCTTTGATCTTTTAGATAAGAAGTAAAGCGGGATATTTTCAATTGATTGTTAATAGTAATATACACATATTCATATAATATTATCATACTGAAAACCATGATTCCTTACTAGCATCATTCTTGGACTATAACTTCAAAAATAAAACCAAGGAATTATCCAGATGTTATAATCGGTCAATTATTTACTCTTATTTTCTAGTGTTATTTATCTTTATATTCTTTGTCATTAGAAATCATAAACACACAAAGATCAAACCTTAGGTAACGTTTGGGAAAAAGTGCTAATTAATAGTAGTGAAAGTTATTACTCATTCAATTAACAATGTTTTGGATAATAATTAGCAAATAATACAGATTCTGTACAAACAGAAATTAGTTTACAGATATATATTTTAATTGATTGTTAAAAGTAATATACACACATTCACATAATATATATTACAAGTCAAATAGTTTTCTGCCTTTTTAACTTAATATACGCTTAACTTATTGTGTTGAAGCAACTAAATTAACACGACTTTTCTAGGACATTCTTTTTCGTCTTAAAAATTAGGCAGCGAAACCCACTTCGCATTTTTTTTTTTTTTTTTTTTTTTTTTTTTTTTTTTTTTTTGTCCTCTTCCAACTTCTCTATCTCAGTTAAATTTTTATTTCATATTTTCGAGGGATTCTTCATTTTCTTCGTACAAGCCATGAATTATATCACGTGTATATCACACTATGTGAACATTTAGGGCTTTTTAGCTTGTGACCGCGCAAAATCAAGCGCTCGCAACCCGAAAAATGGCCATCCAGAAACTTTCTCTCCATCGTGAGCAGGGCTAGTGAGCTGCGAATGGCAGAATCGTGAAAATAGTGAAAATTACTACTGCAAGAAAAAATTTACAGGCCGTAACAAGACCCAGTAGAGGTATCACCAAAGATTATCAAAGAGCACAGAGCAATATGTCTTTACCAGAATCCTTTGATTTAACTGCTGACGATGCTAAATTGTTGTTAGCTGCTAACGTCCACTTAGGTGCTAAAAACGTTCAAGTATGTATCCAAGTTAAAAACTAGGATTTACAAGACATTTTGAAGAATATTACATGAAATCACAAAAATCAAATATCACCAAAAAAATACAATAAATCGTGTGCAAACCAATTCTAGACATTTCAAGCATGTTACAGATAATAATCAAATCAAGATGCAACATTTTTTTTCGTAAAATATGAGAAAGAGAAAAAAAATCAAAGTATTTGTTTTCCAAGTTAATAATAATTTAATCATGACAATTAAATGAGGAACTGCAAATGAGCTGTAAAATTGAAATAAGGAATGCCATTCAAAAAATTTTAATATGCAAGTCAAAGAACAGAGATTCAAAAAAAGGTTTGAAAATTCAAAATGGGACACATAAAAGAAACAATGAACTCACTGAATTTAATGATTTGTAAATATAATTGAATCGAAAAATACGAAATAGAGTATAAATCACTACAAAACTCGAGAAACCAAATAATTAGTCAGTTCAAACGTCTTGTAATTCAAAAAAATTATTGTACAGTTTTTTTTACAGAGAACTAACATTTATTTCTAGGTCCACAACGAACCATACGTTTACAAAACTCGTCCAGATGGTGTTAACATTATCAACATTGGTAAAACCTGGGAAAAAATTGTCTTTGCCGCAAGAGTTATTGCTGCTATCCCAAATGCTGCTGATGTTGTTGCTATCTCTTCTAGAACTTTCGGTCAAAGAGCTGTCTTGAAATTTGCTTCCCACACTGGTGCTACTGCCATTGCTGGTAGATTTACCCCAGGTTCTTTCACTAACTACATAACCAGATCTTTCAAAGAACCAAGATTGATTGTTGTTACTGACCCAAGAACAGACAGTCAAGCCATCAAAGAAGCTTCTTACGTTAACATACCAGTTATTGCTTTGTGTGACACTGATTCTCCAACTGAATACGTTGACATTGCTATTCCATGTAATAACAAAGGTAAACACTCTATTGGTTTGATCTGGTACTTGATCTCCAGAGAAGTCCTCAGATTGAGAGGTACTTTGCCAAACAGAGCTGAAGCTTGGTCTGTTATGCCAGATCTTTACTTCTACAGAAACCCTGAAGAAGCTGTTGAAGAAGCTGCTGCTACTGAAGCTGCTGAAACTGAAGCCGTTGAAACTGAAGTCGTTGAAGAAGCCGCTGCTGCTCCAGAAGAAGCTGCAGATGCTGACTGGAGTGCTCAACCAGCTGATGCCGCCGCTGACTGGGCTGAATCATCTTGGTAAGTTGTGTTGTAGTTTAATCTATATTTTTTATTTATTTTTAATACATCTTGTTGTTTTATAACAGTCATCCTTCAATGATTTTTCATCAAGTGTAGGCTCACTTTAATTTTTTATGTGGAGAAGATTGGTTTTCTCACATTGAAATAATATGAACCACTGTTTTCTTTGTTCTCCTGAGCAGTGTTGCACACAATTTATTGAATGAAATGTAGAATATCCAACATGCGAATATTTGGTAATTGTGGAGGCTTTCAGAGAAAAAAAAATACCCTCTCTCCAGATTAAAATTCTGTTAGTTTCAAAACATGGTAGACTTATAAATTCACATGTATAATACTCGGGATGCAAAAAAAGACAAAAAGATCATATAAAGATTCTTTTATCTTAGGTTCCTTGTCCACTTATTGATATCTTTTTGATATATCTTGCAGTTGGTCAATGAAAGGACAATACCAGCCTTAAAACACACTTGAAATTGATAGGAATTATGTTTCTGCCTGCAAGCATCATATGCGCTTTCAAAACACGATTGATTTTTCTTCTATATTTCTTTTCTTTTTTTTTTTTTACTTACCTTTTTTTTCATTTTTCTTATTTATTGTTGTTTTTACATTGAACCACAAATGCAATAAACCTAGAAAAATAGAATTAAAAATTATTCCCAGCTTTATTTTTGGATTTTTGGATTTTCGACTCTTTTTACATCAGTTTTTAAATCAAAATTAAAAGGATTCCTTTCTCTCCGTTTACACAAACATATAAATTGTCACATATAAATTATGCCGAAGAACGTCATTGCAAAAAGATTCCTGGAAATACTATATTCATTCAATACTAATGATAGGTATGCGGATTATAATTCCAACAGCACTTCCAAACCAAAATCAAAGACTCGGAACAGCGTTGCTGACTTTTCAAATCTCTCGAGTTCTTCAGCATCAGATCTCGGGTTAGGTGGGAAAACATCGAAGCGAAATTCTATTTCTTTTTTCAAATCGTCGAAATTCACAACGCCAATTTTAAACAATTCATATAACTCAGATACAGTAGCTTTGAAAGGTGATTTCGATATTCAAAATGAAGGTGTCAGTGAGATTATTTTAGCATGGAGACACATTGAATTATGGACATCAAAAAATCATGCTGATCTATATGAAACTTTGAATCCGCCGGTCACAAAAGATGATATTCTGATGGCAGAACAAGATTTGGGGGTAGAATTTCCTTCATCCCTTGTTACAAGTTTAAGAATTCATGATGGCCAAGACTTCTCGGGTAGTTTCAAGGACTATTGTGGATTAGTTTTCGGCTTAGAGTTAATGCCATTGGACAAGATTGTAGAAATGACCAAGCATTGGAGAAAAGTTTCGGAAAAAATCAATGGATCTATGTTGAAAAAACGAATGAATAATGATATATTGTCCACTTTGAAATCTCCTGAATCTACACACAACTCGGTATTGCATAAAGGTCGTAAACAGAAACCTCAATCTAGTCGTGTCAATAGTGTTAGTTATAAAACAGTGGATAACTTTGACTATGAGGTAAATCCGGATTTAGAAAACAAATTGGGAAGAGTAACATTACAGTATGATATCACTGACAAGGAAACAAATTTCAAAAGTGTTAAATCTTCTTTACAAAAACAGACTTCGATACCACCAAATGCCATCCACGATACATATGCTCATAGAGATTGGATACCAGTTCTTACTGATAATTCAGGTAATCATGTTGCTATTGACCTTTCACCTGCGTTGAATGGTACCTATGGGCAAATTATTATTTTTGGTAGAGAATTTGATGTTAAATATGTTGTGGCGCCAACTTGGGGGGATTTTATGTTGAATTTTGCCAAGGACTTAGAAAATGGAAATTTTGTTATCGGAAGTGAAGATCTTGTGGATGATATCATGTCAGGTGAAGGTTCCCTAAGTTATTATGATAAAGAAAAAAAAGTAGAATTGAATTATTTTGATGTATTGAAACAAAGAGCTTCTGAAAATTGGAAGTCGAGAAGCAAAACGACCAGAGCTAGGTCAGGCACTGAAGTCTCCACGAGTTATAAATCAGCATATCCATTTCCAATGGAGACTGTCAACACTAACTCTTTTGATAATTCTAACAACTTTTCTTACGAAGAAACAGAATTATTAGATGATATTCCTGTAATCAACAACACAAGCTTCAGTTTTGGAGATATGACATATGAAAGCCTTGAAAATTTATCTCACGAAAAGAATTTGGTCAATATCTTGAAACAAGACGAAGATTTAGAATCATCTCGAATTTCTTCATCGCATCGTGCCTCTGTATCTGTTGCACCTTCATCTTCTTCCTCGACAAACTCATCGGGTGACATGAAGACAATTGATCATATGCATATTATTAAACAAAACCCTGCTGGTCCAGAACGTGAAACTGATTTGATTGATCACTTTGAGAATGTTGCCATTTAGTGTTCTTTTCCTTTTTTTTTTTTTTTTTTCATTATTATTTTATGTACTTTAGAATTTTCTACTGTCATGATCAATACATGACTCGTTCTTAGGCCGGTTCTTTAGCATTGTTATCTTTGTGCTTTTTTTTTTTTTTGGTTTTTTCAAACATTTCTATTTTCTTATAATTGTTTGCATATATAAATTTTCTAGAATATACCATCTTTAGTTTTTTTTCAAAATATTTATTTTTATCATTTCTTTTGTTATATTTTACAACTGTTTTTGATGAAAAATCTTAAAATTTTCTATATGACGTGTGGAGAGAATACCCAACGACTCACTCTTTTATGAAAAATGAAACGTCAGTTTCATTTTATTACCATATAATTCTTTGAATCACATTAGTATCGCTTTCCCAAGTAAATTCGTATTTAATGAAGACTAAAAGTACAATTGCATCCACTATGATGTTCCATATAAACTCTAACAGCAATCTTCTAAAAATTCTGTTTTCTTTTGGCTCGAACCAAATAAAATATTCTTGTTCTGAATTGTTAACCAATAATCTCCAATATAAATATGGTAAGATATAATATCTTGGCTCAATCAAGGGTGATGGAACAAGTGAGGCGAAAACACAAAAAATGTATGCTAAGATAACCACTAAAGGCGCTTTTTGACCCACGGAAAATTTGTGCATAACCAATACCATCAAAAAATGATAAACTGGAATCATTAGGAATCTGCTATATTGATTAAAATCGATGATTTTTCTCCATAAATAGAAAGTATAGTGCCTATTATCTGCCAACAAAAATGGATGAACAACTGTGAAATATTTCACTGTATAAAACATCGCAGTATATATAATCAAAGTTCTTAACCCATTATAAAATGAGCCAAAAGTAAATCTAAAGTAGCTTTTAATTGCTTGACTTGATAAAAGGAGTGGCCAGCCATAAAATCCCATAAATAAGAAGCAATAATAAACTTGAGGAAGGTGGAATGTGGTGACATGGTTTTCTTTATCACCAAAAGTTATGCCGCCATTAACAACCAAAAATAACCCAAAGAGAACGAAATTGGTTAAAAAAGGAACTATAAAGAGGAAATTTCGAAGTGTACCTTCAACAAAAATTAGCAAAACTAGGAGAAACTCATATAAAGCAGGAAAATATTTCTTCAATAATGAGAGGGTATTCGCTAATGAGTAATATTTCTTTTCAAATTTCGCAATGTCATACAGGGAATGTAATTGTTGGTCAATGAAGATCACTAAGTTGAAGGCGCTCCAGATGATGTTGGTTTGACGAAACCAGAGACTCAAAAAAGCCAAAAAGGATCCATAAAAAGAATTTGCGAACTTTGATCCAAAAGGTTGTAAATAAGACACATTAAAAGAGCCCAAAATCAAAACAGTTGACCAAACATCAGTATAAAAAAGATTGAAATAAATAGTAACAAGCGGTAAAAGAACAATATTTGATAACCAGAATCTAGTTGGATATTTATGACATATTGGTAACAACACTAATATAGGGAAAATAATTGCACCACCAACAGCATTTAGTGACCTCAATGTATGTATGTCACATTGAATATTAAGACCTAATGGTATCCGATTCAAGAATTGTTGATAAAAAAATGCAAGCACATAAAGACCAGGAGGGGTGGTAATTTTCGGATCCCAATAGGAAAATTCTCTGTTGCAATATTTTTGTGCTTGTGGAATATGGAAAATCTCATCTATAAATTGGTAGTTCACATATTTGAATGAAATCAAATAGAAAGCATATGAAATGAGAGCCAAGGCGATGGGATAAGTGATAAGCCAATCCACCGTTCTCAAACGCTTAGTTTCAATGTGCGTTTCGTCTTGTATTTTTTGTATATTTGTATTGGATTGTGGTGCTTTTGACCGTGTGGAAAGCTTTCTCTTAGAATCTGATTCTTTCATCTTGTAATTGAATAGGCTTTGTTTGTTTGTTGACCTCATAGGTGAACAACTGTGAAAACTTGAGTTGAAAAAAAAATAAAATAAAAGGAGAAAAAAATAAAAAAAAATTAACAAAGATTAAACTTCTCAAAAAAATAAAAAATAAAAAATAAAAAATAAAAAAAAATAAAAATAAAAAATGGCATTTCCTCAAGTTCTCCAAAAATAAAAAAAAAAAAGCGAAAAGCTCAGTATCTAACCTACACATTTTGAAAGAGTTTTATACATTATGAGATATAAGGGAGATATAGATAGATAAAATTATTCTAATTATGATGAGTCAATGCTTTTTGCGTAAATTCATAACAGTTATCCAATTTTTATCATGGATTGTTCCGGTAATATCCTCATCTGTTGTTAAACAGAAGCTGAACCCAAGATGTACTCCTTCAGTTGCAGCATTTTCCCAAAAGACTTTAGATTTTAATACAACAATTGATCAAATTCCACTAATTGGTGTGAATGCTTCTTCGAATGTTTTCCAGCTAACGGGTTACAACACACTAGGATTACAGCATTTGTCCCTGTATTTGCAAGACAGTAACATTAACGCAGTTCTTGTAGACCTATACTGGAATGAACAAAACTCAGGATGGCAATTATGTCCCCTATTTGCCAATGAATCCTCGGTGTCTATAAGTGAAGCCGATAATGAGATTTCTTTTGAGCAAGATGGCCAAATTATTCAATGCGATTTAAGCATGACTGTCGATGATTTATTTGCAACTTTTCCTAACTCCACAGAGTCTGCAACAAATAATACTAATAATATTTTGCAATTGATTTTCAACTTACATATTACAGGAACCAATTATAACAATTCAATATCAATCAATACAACCAAAAATCTTACGTCTGCTTTGACATCTAGCTTTAACAACTCCTTGTATACCCCTCAAGATTTTAGAAAAGCTAATTATAAATACCCTACTTTATACCAATTTCTTTATACTCAAAGTAAACTTATTTTTCCAATGATTTGGCAACAAAATATTAATGATAGTGATACATTGCTGTATAATCAAAGCATTTCGGGTGATGTGCTTTTCTCAAAGGACTTTAGCAAGTTCAACTTCACTTATAAAGATGAGCTAGAAATTGGAGAACCACAATTCACATCACAGAATGTCATAGGATTAGAATCACAAAGCTGGAAATTCACTACAATAATCTCATCGAATACTACACGGTTACGTCAAGTACTACGTAATGGGTACAGTTTAATAATATCTACTAATCACCAACTTAATGCCAGCTCACTCAACCAAATAACATGGGCCTGGCAACCTGGCCAACCATTGAGTGAAGACCAAATTTTTTATTTGGCTGATCAGAAAGAGTATGCATTCAAAAATGAAAATCCCTATTTGCTTCAGGCTTTTCTGTGTGCTGTATTATATGAAGGGGGGTTGTACGTTGAAAACTGTTACAGGAGTCATTTTGTCGCATGCCAGTCCAAATCAGACAACTTACGATGGAAACTTACAAGCTCCAGGAAGACTTACTTCGATGCTAATGGAGCTTGTAGTGACGACAATGATTCTAACGAATTATTTAATTTTAGTTTACCAAAATCAGCAGCAATACAATCCTTTTTGGTTGAATATCTTATTGAGAAAAACATGAGTGAGCCTGTCTGGATAGATTTCAATACTATTGCAGCTGGAGATTGTTGGGTTTATGGAGGAGCGGATACTATGTGTCCTTATATTAAAAATAATTTAAATAAAAGATACAACGACATGATTGCACCAATCTCCATTTTCATATTGTTTCTTGCATCATTAATATTAATATCAAGCAGTAGCAAAATTCCAGTCCAGAAAAATAAAAGAGCTTGGAAAAGATTGTTATTAGTTCATAAAGATCAAGCATATGAAGGTGTTCCGGCATAATTAATTTCGAGGTATCACTTAAAAGTTTAACGAATCACTTGTTGGATTTTGTCGATTCCTTCACTCAATTCAATTAAATCACTACCATAAACACCCCCTTGGGGGTCATGGATCAAGTTCGCTTCGTCAGACCAGAGCTCATAAAACTTGATAGTTTGGTCATTAGTTGCAACGCAAATTGACTTACAGTCTGGCGAGAGACTTGCCGATAAAACTCTAGACTCTGATGTTGCTGGAACTTGTAATATAGCTTGTAACATTGGAAATGAATAGACGCAAATTGATAAAGGGCTTTTGCTGTTCCCAAAACCGAATGTAGCAACGATTTGTCTTTTGCTTCTGGACCAAATGAGAGAAGTTATCTGACCTTTAGTATTCAAAGAGTTCAATAATGTTCCGGTATTTGTATGCCAAAATCTTTTATATAATTCAATTGGAATTTTTCCTGTTAGTTTAAGTTTATAATAAAGAAAAATCCAAAAGACTTACCTCAAGCATCTATCTCTGCTACCTGCACCTGTAGCGAGTAATGATTTTGACCAAGGACAAAATGCGATTGCCTTAACAGCAGCCTGGTGAGGCAAAATGAACTTCAATGTAGGAGAATCTGGTTTGCTAATATCCCAAATGGTACAAGAATTATCATTGCAACCCACTGCAATTTGCTTTTCATCTTTTGAAATTGCAATTCCTATTAAAATAAGAAAGTTAGTTACATTTTTCTTTTTTCAACAGTCATGATATTAAAAAGGTCAAAGAAATACCACATATTTGTTGTTGATGAGATTTGAGAGTATTTACAATTTTTAGTTCGAAATAATCCGAATTTGCAGAAATCTCAAAGAGACTAACTTCTCCAATTTCAGTACCAACATAAAATCTCTTTTGAGATCCTGGTAGCCAACAGATACAATAAATTGCCTTACCCACATGTTGATATTCTGTTAAAATGGTACCAATATTTTGTGAGTATAAAATGAGTTTGCCGGCTTTCGTTCCCACTAACAAGAAATCATCATCCGAAAATACAAGAGAACTAATTAAATCATACTCATCACTTAGTAAATTATGTGCGCCACTTTCTTCACTCCATAAATATACAGTTGAACTTAAACCTACGGCAATTTTTCCTGTCTTCTTTGACCAAGAAACAAGGTTAGAATAGAAGTCATTTAGAAGCCCAGGAGCTTCCAAGACTTTTGCTGGTAATTGGATTTTAATTTTTTTTATTGATTTTTTCTTCTTCATCTCCATACTTTCATCAGATAATCTAGCCAAATATTCTGCAACCAAAATTGGTGAAGCATCTGATAATAAGGGTCCAATAGCATCTATGAAATGGCTTGTATTATCGTCATCTGCTGTATCAATATTACTGATAATTGATTGGCTCTTATCTTTCTTTTCCTTTGATGATCTGGATTTTTTAGAATTGGTATTATTAAAATTAAGAACTCTTTTTCTTGAACTGAGCCCAAGCGCTTGTGCAACCACACCTTTGTAATGACCAGGACTTTTTGTTACACCATTATCAAAAGAAGCGCTGGAGCGCGAAGATCTTCTAACTGAGTTGATTACAAAAGTACTTATAGTAGAAGAGTATCGATCTATTGTTGTCGAAGCATAAGAAAATCGAGGTGAAGAAGTTTTTGTGTTTACCAGGTTTGGGATAGAGTGATATGTCTTAAATGAAGAATCTGAAGGAATATATCTATCCATAGTCCTAAATATTTTTTGTATTTTTTTTTTTTTTTTAATATGTCGATTAGCAATATTTTGTCATATATAAGGATATCTAATATTGTTTTTAATTCTTGTTCAATATTTAGACAATATAGAATTATATACAGAATGTCTGCTAGCATCAAAGCTTTTGACGAAACTCAGAAACGTTTTATGATAACTTTTTTTTTTTTTTTTCTTGAGAAACTAACAAGGTACCCACCACAAAAAGACAAATGTTGCATCATAATGTTTTTTGTTTATTTTTGTTTTTTTTTTCTGCTTTTCGCTTTGGCAACTAGCACCTTGAATAATTGTTTTGAAGTCTTTTAACTCAAGTTTATATATTGATAAGAGACCTTGATCTCATTAAATCACTAAAGATATAATCACGGAATCTTTTATTGTAGGTCATAGAACAGGTGAGCGCCCTTTTTATAAATTAGAATAGTTGATAATTACTGCACACACATCATGCTATACGAGAAGATACTATCCGAGCGTTAATTTTATTCTCATATGAATACATTTGGAATTAATTATTATGCTTCAGAAAGTCTTTAATTATATATTTTCTTTGACTTGGTTGTTATTATTTTTTTATTTTTTTTTTTTTTTTTAAGATTGTCTCTTGATACACCTATGATCTCTGCCATTCAAAAAATAGGTAGATAACGACATCGCCATTTGGGCTTTATCTGTTTTTTGGAAACAAAAAAAATTCTAGATATTCAGACACATGATAAAATAGAGAAGAAGAGATGATAGCTATAGTCAAGGAAATACAAGAAGCAATTCTGATAGCATAACTTTGGAAAAAAAGATACAATCAAGGTCAAATTGTAGTAGTTTATAAATCAGGTTGTAGCAAAGGGCACCGCAAGGCCAGCTTCGCTTTCCTAGATAGACACCAAAAAAAAAAAAAAAATATTTCACTTTCTCTTCTTCTGCATGCCAACTATTATATCATACAATATCATATAGATAAATCTACGAAGCTTTAAAACAATATTGTAATATTTTTACTGTAATTTTATATCACTATTTTTTACTTTTATTTTTGTTCAAATTACTGGCAAAACACAAAGGGGCACCAATTTTGACCTGTGGTGCCCTTTTGACGTCCTTTGCTCTAGTCTGATATAAATGATATAATAATCATGAAATTTATAAATACGTCCTATTCTGGCCGAGCCCAGATTTGGACTCTATAATTGTGGTCTTCTTTTTTCTAGTAACTGCTTATGGGGCTATCATTTATCTTATTTCTTCATTTCTTCTTCATTTCTTCTTCATTAATGTTACTTTTGACCCAAGAAAAATAGCAAATGAAAAAAAAAAAAAAAAAAAACCTTGAAAGCTTTTTTGATGAATTTTACTTGATTATTTTGCTGCAGAAAAGCTGCCGGTATTGCTTTTTATCATGCAAGCACACTGTGACAATCACAAAACTAATGTACTGCAATGCGTATGTGAGCTTTCAAAACGTAAAATGCAAAAGAAAAAAAAGGAAAAAAAAGGAAAAAAAGAAACAAGAAAAAGGAAAAAGAAAAAAAAAAAATTTTTTCACTCGAATATTTTGGCACTACATATCTATATATAAATTAAATCTTGACGTGGCTAAACTTTTCTAAACCATTCTGAAGGTAACTTTATAACTATATGCTCTGTTATCCGAAAAGATCTAAATCCTGTCATTAAAAAAAAAAAAAAACACATCCTGTCACGACAGGATTCAGTTTTCGGTTAACAAAGCTAATTTCAATTTTTTTTAAAACAAATAAACTTTTCCTGAAACGATTTTTTCTTTCCTAATACGAAGGCCAATTGTTTGAAAAATATTATTTATTTTTGTATGGCAAAACAATTTAATTGCAAGGTCGACATTCTTGATAAGATTGTAGATAAGTTTCTTATATTAAGTTTGATCAAATCTCATCAACGGTTTAATATAAGAGAAATATATATATAAAAGTAGTAACTTATAAATAAATAATTAGGGACTTTTCTTTTCGATGCATAATAATATTATTATATAGATCATAGGTTGAAAAAAAAATTTTTGAAAGGGACAAAAAAAAAAAAAAAAAAAAAAAAAAATGTAGATAGAATTTATTGATGGTCCGCTACTTTCCTTTTTTTTTTGTTAATTCACGTTTCCATAACCCGTATATACATTTATTATAAATTCTTTATTGATTATTTTTTTTTTTTTACTTTTTTTTTTTTTTTTTTTTTTTTAGCCATTTTAACTCCATTTTAACTCCTTTTCCATTTTTTTTTTTCCCTTTTTTTTTTTCTTTTTTTTTTTTCATTTATAACTTTCCAACCTATTTTTGCTTTTTTCTTTTTTCCTTCAAATAACATTTAAATTGACTTGAATTGACAAGCTTTTACAAATTTTCCTAAAAAAAAAAAAAAAAAAAAAAAAAAAGATGACAAACATGATGTCAATGGGTGGCTCTCGTACGAGAGGATATTATCCACCAAGGAGACCAATGGTCGATAGATCGGATAATAAATCAATCAATTCTTCACAAAAAAGTACATTGAAATCAGTCAGTTCATCGGATATGAAAACAATAAAGTCAGTTCCTAGTGAATTAGAATTATCAAAGGCTGACTCTTTTTTATTTGAATATTCCAATTTTTCTCAGCAAGAAATAAATATAATCAGAAGTACTTGGACCAATAATGTTGTCAATAATGAACAAAAAACTACATTGGAAATTGGAGAAACCCCTCAAGGTGCACTCAACAAATCATCTATTTTAGTATCGCAACATTTTTGGATGCAAGTTTATGATTCCTTATTGGCTGCACATCCTGAAATTCATCATATTCTTCCTTCAGTGAAACATCAAACTGTATCTTTTTCTGGAATTGTTTATACCGCAATCATGAATTTAGAAAATCTTAGTGTCATGAATAGTTTTTTAGAAAACTTAGGTAGAAGACATTCAAGAGTCTTTGGAGCAGAACCAGTATATTTTGAGTATATGGGGACTGCATTTATTGATACTTTATCAGAAAGATTCGGAGATAATTTCACTCCTGAGGTCGAGGTTGTCTGGATCAAACTTTACTCTTTTTTATCCAATTCCATTATTATATCTGGTAATATAGACCCTGTTGTTCTTCCTGTTGTTCCTCTTGCCGACAAAGAAGATATAGATCAATTCAGAACACCCACTTTACAAACAACCACTTTACAAACAGAACTGGATCAATCTCATGTACAAAAAAAGAGATCATTTTTGAAAAGCATGACATTTGATGATAGTGATAGTGAGGATGAAACATTGGCCTCAATGCCTGTAAATAATCATGACAAGGAAGATTTAGAAAGGAAAGATACTAGAAATGTTACTAATCCTCAAAAACCGAAAAGAAATTTCTTATTTTTCAAACATAAACACCATCTCATACATCCTACTAGTTGATGATATTTTAGCGCCGAAACAGTTTATATAATCTTGCTTCAATTTTTCAACCTAAATATTAACAAACTTTTTTTTTCCTTTTTTTTTGTGTGTGTGTCTCTCATTTGCCTTTTTTTTTTTTTTTTTTTTTTTTCTGTTGTTAATGTTTGCTTGTTTAATTATTAATTTTTTTTTTTTTTTTTTCATTTTAATGGTTGTGTTCCTTTTGTTGATAGATTTAATATATGTTTTCTGATAGAAAAATAAGAAAAAAAAGTAAAAATGTCCCAGTTTGTCTTTCTCTTCAGCAGATCATCAAAAAATCAAGACACTTGAACATTTATGTTGCCTTTGGAAGTAGATTTTTTCAACACAGATAGCATTGTTGAATTTTTAAAAAAAATATATATAATGTAATCTTAAAGTGTCAATTCTTATTTATTTTTTTTTTTTTTTTTTTTTTTTCCCCACTAGAATCCCTATTTTCTATCTTACGATAGCTACCTAGGACATCCCACTATGTTGTGTACGGATTGTGTTGATGACATGCGCTACATCTTAGATTACATTCTTTTGTCGATTCATGAGTATTTAGTTCGCCTTGGAGATGATGGCTTGAAAGTCTCGACCAGGGTTCATATACAAGTCAACTTAGTAATAAATTAGCCATGGATGGCTCAAATGAAAGGGTCAAAAAAAAAAGCCCAAGGGATTTACAAACAATCAAAATAATTCAAGTGCATTCATCTCTCTTGACAGCTGAAACACACTTTAAGCGCCGTTTATTACATTAAATAAAAAAATAAAATGAAAAACTTTTTTTTTTTTTTTTTTTTCAGGAACAAAAAAAAAATTTCATTTTGTATCATAAAAGAGAAAATAAATACGTTATTACAAATACTTAAATTGAATATACTATAGTATCTGAAATATATTAAAACAAGACGATATCCCAGAGAAAAATAAAAAATAAAAATAAAAAATAAAATTTTCAAACAAAATTACGATTGTTTTAGACCTTGTTGATTTTAAAGCATAAATATGCAAACAAGAGTATCAATAAGTGCCGCTTGGCATGTTTTTGAAATTTAGTTAAGCAAAAAAATAAAAAAAAAAAAAAAAAAAAAAAAACTAAACTAAACTAAATATTAAATAAAATAAAATAAAATAAAATAAAATAAAATAAAATAAAATAAAATAAAATAAAATAAAATAAAATAAAATAAA
>JASTUB010000225.1:0-27064 GCA_031124825.1 Saccharomycopsis vini
TATTATTATTATTATTATTATTATTATTATTATTATTATTATTATTATTATTATTATTATTATTATTATTATTATAAATACATATAGAGATGTGCTCCTTGGAATTTTGTAAAAATATTGATTGGAAACATCATGTTGAGTTGGTGAGCAATATTAACATGTATATTTAGAGACCAACAACAACAGGTGCTTTTACTTTGATTCTCTACGAATAAAAAACGCTAAAACAATTAATTGTCTTATCCTCCTCCTTTTTTTTTTTTTTTTGTTTTGTTACTGGCTTTTGTATTGGTTTTGATATTAGACTTATTTCTAAACCAATTTCTCATTAATTCTTTTTTTTTTGTTAACTGGTGATTTGATTGGCGAATAATAAATTAGCAATTGTTCCGTTTGTACATTGTCCATTTTCTATTTATAATTTGTATACTATAAACTCTCGAGCAATTTTCCTTGAAATCCAAATTATTATATATATATATATAATATTTCTGTCAGCCCCAACAATCAATCTTTTAGATTTTTTTAAAAAAAAAAATTCATTCAATTTCAATTTATTATTTGCAAAATACGGGTGTTTAAACTTTTTTCCCCCATATTTTTTTTTTTTTTTTTTTTGTTCTCCATTCATCCCCACACCACATGCATCTATAAGTATTCGTATTGTTATTAATATTATTATCACTACTATAAATTGACTATTTTTATTTGGAAAAAAACAAAAATTCCAAAGATTAAAAGAAAAACTAATATATTGAATTTCCATTCTTACGATTCTCAATATTTTTAAATTAAAATATTTTACAAAAAAAAAAATTCATTTGTTTGCTCATAGACTTTTTTTTTTTATTGTTCTTTTGATTTTTCTTAATCTATCGATAATTATTATTCATCATGCCTACTCAAAACCTTTCTGTTGTGCTTAAAAAAGCCAAAGTTGTTGTATATGAAGATCGTCCAATCCCAACAATCAATAACCCTCATGATGTGATTATTCAAATCAAAAAAACTGGTATTTGTGGCAGTGACGTCCATTATCATCAACATGGCGAATTGGGTCCCTTTAAACTTGAACAAGGCAAATCTATGGTCTTGGGTCATGAAAGTTCTGGAGTCATTTATAAAATTGGCTCTGAAGTCACTAGAGTCAAAATTGGAGATCGCGTTTGTTTGGAACCAGGAGTCCCTTCTAGATATTCCGACGAAACAATGTCTGGTAATTACAATTTATGCCCTCATATGGCATTCGCTGCTACTCCACCTTATGATGGAACATTAGCCAAATATTATGTTCTTCCTGAAGACTTCGTTTATAAATTGCCTGAAAACGTTAGCTTGGAAGGTGGTGCTTTATGTGAACCTTTGGCAGTTGCTGTTCATGCTAATAAACTTGCTGGTACTTCTTTTGGGTCAGATGTTTATATTTTTGGAGCTGGTCCAATTGGTTTACTTATTACCGCTACTGCCAAAGCATATGGAGCCACACGAATCTTAGTCATTGACATGATTGATGATAAATTGGAACTTGCCAAAAAATTGGGAGCCACTCATGTTCATAATTCAAGTGAAGATAAAGGTCTCGATTATGAACAAATTAAAAATGAACTTCACAAAAATTTCTTTGTTCCTAATAAAGTGTTAGAAGCTACAGGAGTTCAACCATGTATTCAAGTTGGAGTTGCCGCCACTGGTAATGCTGGTACTTACGTTCAAGTCGGAGTTGGTAAAAATACCACCGACGGATTTCCAATCGGAACAATTGGTACCACGGAAGCAGTAATAAAAGGATCTTTTAGATATAATTTTGGTGATTATCAAGATGCAGTCAAATTGATTGCCTCTGGAGCAATTGATCCTAACTTGTTGATCACTAAAAGATTTGCTTTTAAAGATGCTATCAAAGCATATGAAGCAGCAGCTTTAGGTAAGGATGTCAAGATCATGATTGATGGCCCAACTGATGAAGATTGAAAAAGTATTATATTTTTTTGTTTTATGCTTAGCAGTATACATTCTTATTACTATATCTCTATTTCTATAATTCTTTTTTTTTTTTTTTATTTTTTTTTAATTCATAATTGTTCGAATTTTTTCTTCCTCTACTACTACTCAGCTTGTAATATTTGATCTATATCTATAAGAACTTGAACAAAAGATTCTCTTCCTAATTATTCAGAACTCATTTCTTTTTATTGCTGCATTATATATATATATATATATATATGTATAGTTCAATGTAATGATCACTCAATTATAAATTCATCATGGCCTTCTAATTCCATCGAAAATATTGCAGAAACAACCCAATTCCATTCCACTACTTTCGCAGATTTTCCCAATTTATCACAAACTGCTCTGAATTTCACAACCAAATCATCTTGCTCTGGTTCATTTTCTGGTCGTGTTGTGATCAAATAACAATGACCATCTTCGCAAGTTTCAATAGTTTTTGGTTTGATGCCACTAGCACTTTTGAATAGTTTTACTTTTGATGAAATTCCATGAGCAGATAAAATTCTATTAAGAACTTGTGCTCCACCGGGAACAGAACTAGTAATATTGAATTTGATATTTTTGAACAATCTATCATTATTAGAAAATCGAGTTGATGCACGAGTTATAAGTTCGGATAAAGGAATGTTCAAATCTTGTGAAATAGATGAATTAAGCTTATCCAAAGTATATTTTGATGGATCTATCGAATCTGGACCTTTTTTCAATAAATCTTTTATAAATTTTGGATGAAGAATAAATTTTGGTCCTTGGCTAAGTGCAGATAAAAATTTTTCAGTTCTCATTATTCTTGGCGCCATTATCACATTACATTTCAAAGGATCTTTTTCTATTATTATGCCATATGACTCAAGTTTATGTAAATCATCTTTTTCAATTTCATCGCAACCAGTAGTGATAATTTGATAATCAAATGGAGTTGATTCATCATCATTATTGTCATTATTCACCAATAACTGTTTCCGCTTACTTGCTGCAATTTCTCCTGGCAATTTTGGCAAACCACCATTCTTAGATCTTTGCCGTTGAAAATTGTTTAAATCTTCCATATCCGAATGCAACTTTTCAGCCGCTTTCATGGCCGCTTTTCGACCACTAGTAATTATTGGAAAGCTAGTGTTATTATTTTGAGGAGTCGATAAAGCTGATGTTTTTCGTTTTCTTTTTTCAGTTTGTGGCGTACTGACAGTGCTGCCATTTTTCTCCGGAGGTTTTTGATTTTCATTATTTTTTTGTGGTGTGCTATTAATGCCTTTTTGACCTCCAATATTTGGTTCAGGAGTACTAGCTTTACTTTTTTTCGTTCGCTGTGTTGTTATATCTTGTTCATCATTTTCTCTTAACCGTTTATGAGATTCTGTGGGTGTCGGTGATGATACAATATCATGGTTATTACTACTATTATTATCAGCTGTGGAATTGTCCTTGATTTGTTGGTCATCTTGCAAATTCACTGAAGAATTGTAGCTGGAATCCCAAAATCTTCTAATCGATTGACTCTCAAACTTAATATAACCCATCAATTGTTCTTCTTTTGTGTATTTTTCAATTACGTTGTATGCATTTTCATTAATTAACTTCCATTGCTTATAACATCTTTCTATCCAAAGATGACTTCTAATTTTAATAGTTTTCCATTCTTTTGCCCCTTTATATTTTGCTCCTATTGGTTTAGCACATATTAAAAAATCAACTTTTGGGGTCAAATTTCTAGAAAATTCCCCACCTAATCCAGTAATCAATTTTTCAATATAAATTCTGCCATCACCAGTATAATTTGTGGCACTAAAAACAAGATTTTCAAATTCAAGACCTGTTTTACTGACCGGATAATGTAATAAATTATCAAGAGGTGAAATGAATTTACATCTTGCTAACATTGTGAAAAACCAATCCAAATTTCCAACAATATAATCATTTTTTGAAGCTCGCACATAATCATCACCTGCTCTAAAAGTACCAATGTAACAATTGCCATCTTTTGAAGAAATTTTATCATGTAATTCACCTCCATTTATCAAAATCAATGATTCAATCAAACTAAAAAGACGAGGCCCAATATTCAAATCTTGAGATAAATAAAAAGAGTAATTTTTAAGAAAATTGTAGTTTTCATTCAAAGTTACGTGAGATGCAGAGTTATAAATGCTTTCATCAAAGCTAGATAAATGATCCACAGATATTGAAGTACTATTTAATGTTACTGTTGGATCATCAAGAAGATATTCTGATTCATCAACATGTTTTTTTTGCTTCAAGCAATCGTCCAACCAATGGGGTATCACACACTTTATTTGTCTTTCGGGTATCAGTTGGGCAATAACAAAAGCATCACTTGTTGTTGTCATACTAATGACATGGGTGGTGAATCTGGTTACAGTGTCTTGATATTGACCTCCATGCTGAAGAATAATTGAAATCATCATTTGTTTATCAGCATCAGGAACATCACTTATTGTGGCGAAGACATCTTTAAGATACATTTGCGGATCGGGAGAAAAAAGTCGAAGAGTTAACAAACGATTCTGTGCTAATGAGCCTTGAACCCATTCCCGTTGAACTACGGGGATCATATATTTACAAGCAAACTCAAATTCTTTGAAATCAATTGTAGTCGATATGATATGTGTAAGATTGAACAAAATCTCATCTTCGATAATTTGTTTTTCATCATTTTTGATAGTCACATTCAATGGATCAGCGCCATAAGCGATCAAATCATTTTTCAAATTTTGTAAATCCTCATCATTATAGTTATCACTTTTGATTATTAGGAAATTAAAAGTTTTAAAATAGTTCTTCCCAAGTGCCATACTTTCTTTGGTAATTCTAATGATATCACAAACAAAGTTCCACCTAAAAAAAATCAAGACACGAAAAGTATGTTTCTTTTTTTTTTTTTTTTTTTTGTCTTTTTTTTTTTTTTTTTTTTTTTCGTTCCGGGTGCGCGCACTTATTTTCTTAATTAAGAATTTCTGAAAAAAATTATAAAACGCGTGTATACCACCTGATAAAATAGTAAATAAACAAACGCGAACTTTTTTATTTTTATTTATTTTTTTTTTTTTTTTTTTTTTCAATTTATATATATATATAAGCGTGTATCAATCACCACTCCTCTGGTAGTGTGATCTCATGTTATTCGTTTCAAATCCAAATATATATATCCAGGTTCAAAAATAATAGTTCAAAAAATGTCTTTGGAGGTATTAAGAAAGTCTTTGAAACAATGGGAAAACTCTTTCTTTGAAGAGAACAATAGAAAACCTTCAAAACAAGATATAAAGGCAAATTCTGCAATTGCTGCCAAATATAAAGAATATAAACATTTGAGATATGGTAGTAGCTCTAGCACCAACACCAGCAGTACTAAAACTGGTAGTCAAAGTGGCTCAAAATCAAGTTCGCATAAGGAAAAGCATAACATTGGTCATTCTCACAAAAATCATGAAGGAAGTGAACAACAACATCATCATCATAAACACCATCACCATCACAAGTCACACAAACAACAGCTAGGATCGACCTCAACTACGATAAAAAATCTTACAAAAGGAAAAACAATATATAAGCCCGAACTAGGTCTTCAAACCCCAAGTAAAAGTTCTCCAGATGGCCTTGCTCCACCATCAATTGATCCAGATATGATCTTGTCTCCAAGCAAAAATATTGCAGAAATTGGCCCTACTCCTCAATTAAACGGTCGTCTTATCAGTATATTTGAAAAAGCTATGACGGTTCCTGAAAGAATTTTAAAAACCCCTACAAAAGATGTCGAAGGCTCTCCTCAAGCTAACACAAATGAAATTGCAAAAAGCATAATGTTAACTCCATCAGTAAAGCGTAAAATAGATTTTAGTGAGATTCGCAGTGATGACGATGATGATGATGATGATAATGACATTAATGATTTCAGTAATAAAATGAAACGAATCTCTTCAATTCCCGAAATAGATAGAAATAAAAGAATCCTTCAGCCATCAAAACCTTCTAAATTAAATACTGATAAATTTACTACTCCAACGCACAAACGAATTCTTAGCTCACCATTAAAAACCCCAACAACAAATATATTATCTCCTAGCAAATCAAACGTTGAAGCCACTCCATTATATATGGCTCGTGGAGCTACATTATCCGTTCGTGAACAATTAAGAAATCTTGCAACAACAACAACGACAACAACAACAAAATCGATACCAAAAATTAATTTGAGTCCCATAAAATCAATTACAAAAAAGAGCTTTTTTTCTACTACTAGTAGCAATAATAATACCACTCTTACCAGATCTTCTAATTTGCTTTCTAATTCAACCTCTACCGTCACACCCATTTTTTACTCACCAAATAGAAAAGATAAACGTGCCAGTAATCTAATATCACCTTCTGTTTTCAGACATGATAAACGAATATTATTTGGCCGAAAAGATCATGGAATTAAAAGAAAAAGACTCAGTGAAATCTTCAACGAAGTTCAAGAATTGAAGAAAGATTTAAATGATGATGAAAAAATGCAAATGGAAATTGAAATGGATTTGAAAGAACAAAAATTGTTAGAAGATATTGAAAAAGAAGAATTACTTGAAAATGGTCAAGTTGATGAAAATGACAGATTCAGATTAGTTGGAGATATGGGCAGAGCCACAAATGAATTTGAAGGATTACAAGAAGATATCTTTACCACAACAAATGACGATGCTGATGCTCATAAAACATCCTATTGGTTAAAGAAAAAGAAAGTTAAACGTCAAACTAGAAGAGTCAAACTTGGGGGAACTGGAGTTCATGGTGAAGAAGCCCTCACAGATATTGAAGAAATTGCTGAAGAAGTCAAGTTATTGAAGAAAAACCAATTTAGAGAAGACGAAGATGGTGATTATGACTCCAATGATGAGAGTGACAGTGAAAACAAGAAAAACAAAATAGACAATGAAGGTGAACCGGACGATGAAGTGAATGATTCAGATTATGATGAAGATGACTTTATGAGAAAGGATTTGGTTGAAAAAGACAATACAAACAATGAAGGTAAAAAAAATCAAAACAATCTCAGTAGAAATTTTAGAAGATATAAGCTTAAAAAAGGTGGAAATAAGAACTTTAGAAGAAGAAGATAACCATACAATAATATTCTTTTTTTTTTTTTCTTATAATCTTCTTTGCTGTATATTTGTATTCCATATATTTGATTTTTGAAACCCGAAAAGTTACACTAGTAATAATTAACGATAATAATAAATAATAAATACACCAATCAATCATAGCAAATGATGATAGTAAGAAGAAATAGTATGGTGCTAATAACCATGCTGGTAAAAAAAAAAGAAAAAGAAAAAGAAAAGGAATTACCATTTTGAACAAAATCCAAAAGTCGTAGGTCTAAAATGTTTTGTAAACATTATCATTTGATCACTTCAAATTGAGTTTTCCTTGATTTTTGAGTCTTTGTAATGATTCATAACCTCCTATATATCTAGAATTGATAAAGACAGAAGGAAAATCGAAGTATTTGCCAGTGATCGATTTCACAGCGTTTTTGAAATGCTCATCTAGAAAATAATAAATTAGTCAAACACTCTATTTCATTTTTTTTGTTTTTTTTTGTTTTTTTTTTTGTAGTGTAAAAAATTTTCAATTAAGAACCATGTATACTTACCAGATTCATCAAAATAACAAACTTCAACTGTTGAAGTATAATTTCTCAAAAGACCTATAGCTGCTTCGCTTTCTTTATGGGATCTTGATTTGGCAACAACGACAACTTGATTTGTTTCTATAATTCTTTTCACTCCTTCATGAACTGTTTCATTAAGAAGAGAATCTGATCCTGTAGTGCTATAACACGGGTCATTAAAAAATTCTTCTTTTGGATGTTTATCTTTTTTCAATTTCTTGTAGAGTCCATAAACCAACATGCTGATGTCGTAACTTGATTTTGATGATTTTGTTTATGTTTTTTTCTTTTTTTTTTTTTTTTTTTAAGTATTGAATTTCAGTGGAATGAAAATGAAATAGTTCATAAATAAATATATATTTTGAGAATTATCATTGAGAAGTCATTTTGGGCTTTTCTTTTGCGGATTTGCGGACTTATAAAACGTATAATTAATTAACCCACAACCACGGATGATAATAGTGCATAATATGTGGTTTGCATACACTCACTCAAGCTGTCTTTGATGAGAGTTTTGAGTCCGAAGTTCTGGTAATCCAATTATTTGCATTAATAATATATAAAAAAAAAATAAAAAAAAGGAAAAAAGAGACAAGCAGTTATGGACTTTACAAATTGAGAAGAAAAAAAACAAAACAAAAAAAAAAAACAATTGACTTATATATTGAACTTTTTTTTTCTTTTTTTTTCTTTATTTTTTTATTTATTTTTTGTGGAACTAAATTAAAATTGTTTACGTAAATTAAAATTTATTTACGTAAGTTAACTTTGTTCAAAAAATCCTTTTGTTGCACCATCAATGATAGCTGCTAACCCAATAGCACCTGGGTCTGGTAATCCTTCTTCGCCATCATCTACATCCAAACTTTCTTCACCTTCTTCGCCTGTTGCAGTGCTAGAAGATTTTGTATGAAATTTGGCAATTTCTTCTTTTGAAACATATGAAGCTCTACCAAATTTAGCATCCAATTTCTTGGTGCCTTTTGCAGATCTGATAGCAGCATTTCTTGCGGCTTTCAAATCACCTCCTGTTTCATTTAATGATTTGATATATGGTTCCAATGTATCGATCATAGTTTTGTCACCGGTTCTGGCACTAGTATATTTGAACAAAGAATCCAAAGCGGATTTCAAACTTTTAGCAAAAATCTTGACATCGATTTCATTTTTGGTGGTATTTTCTCTAAGAGAAGCTGCTAATGATGACATAAAAATTGAATACAATCCACCAGAAGTACCTCCCATCGAGTCTTCCAAAAGATTAGCCACTTCAAAGATAACTGCAACAGGATCATTCAAGTGTTTGGATAAAATCGAGCTAGAGTCATTTAATGAAGATCTAATGGCATTACAACCAGCCAACAAAGTTTCTCCACAATCACCATCACCGGCGACAGTATCATATTCGGTAACTTTTGGTTCGATTTTGGTGACACTTTGAATTATTGATTCAAGTATTGATTTTATGATTTTAGAGTCAATTTTGATACTGGAACTGACTGGTTTACCATTTGAAGAAACATCAGTTGTTGGTTTGGCAAGAATTGAAGGAACTTCAGAAGTTAAATCATCTTTGGACCAGCTAATAGTTGAATTCCAACCGACACAATTTGAAGGTTTATCCAATTGATTCAAAATAAGCTCTTTTTCTTTTTCGCTACCATATGAATCAGCATTCATCAATGTGATAGAAAAGCCATTACCATTAAGAGACGTAGTAAAACTTCCGATATAAACTCTCACTGGCTTGATATTGTAAGTGGCAGCCAATTGATTCAAAATAATTTCGGCGATAACATAAAGCTCAAGATTAGAAGTACCACCAAGATTATTAACCATTAATACAACTTCATCAGAACCGCCATTGAATTTAACATAAGATCTTTCTGGATCATCTTTTTTCAAAAGATATTGTAATAATTCTGAAATTAATTCATCAATGGTTGGGATTTTAATTCTTTTAATTCCTGTTTCATTATGAATTCCCATACCAATTTCACATTGATCCACTGGTAAAGTATTGGTTTCTTTTTCTTCTTCTTCAGTAATTTTTCTACCAGGAATAGAACAGTGGTCTAAACTAGCACCAATGGTCACCAAACTACCAATAACTTTTTTAATATATCCAACAATATTTGATAAAGATTCACCTTGAGCAGCTAAGCCTCCGGCAATTTTATGTACTAAAGCAGTTCCGGCTAATCCTCTTCTACCGACAAGACCGCCATTAATTTTACCAACAGAAACATCATCTTCAACAATAACCAACTCTACATTGTAGCCCAAATTTTTAGCTCTTTCTAATGCCAAACCAAAATGAAGAATATCACCGGTATAATTCTTGACAACAATCAAAAAATCTTTTTGAGGCAATCCTTTCTCTTTAATCAAATCACCAATTGTGACAATTGCACTCAAAATTTGTTTTGTTGATGGGGATGCAAAAATTGCTCCAGCAACTGCTGCATCAAGTAAATTTTTACCAACAAACCCCCCATGAAGTGGTTCATGACCTGATCCACCACCAGAAATAACAATTACTTTTTTGGTTTTATCAAAAATATCTTCTTTATTGAAAACGACTTTTTCGTTCTCGATTAAACTCAAATGGGGATTAGAGGCTACTGTGGACTTAAGGGCTAAAGTAACCAAATCACCGCTATTTTCGAAATTCCAATGTTTGTGAACCGACATGGTTGTGGATGTATGTATATTTGTGTTTGTGTAAAATTAGTGTTTATAGAACACAAGAAAATAAAAATCAAAAAAAAAAAAAAAAAAAAAAAATGAGAGAGAAAAAAACCTGACTATAGAAATGAAAAGATGAAAGAGATCAATTGCTATTTATTGTAAAATCGATGCTCTCTTTCCTAGTTTGCAAAACACACACGGTTTTGGTACCATCACGAACCCACTTTTAGTATTTTTTGGAGGTGCGTTTAGAGTTCCGTGGTTTTTTTTTTTTTCTTTTGTCTCTTCTCCACCCAGACCATCTCACTACTACAAAACAATTATTATGATTATATTATTATATTTATTTATTTAAGTATCCTCTTTGTTTTTTTGTTTTTTTTTACCAATATCTTCATTTAAATCTATTCTTCTTTTTATTTTTTGGTATAGTCTTTTTTGGCTGCTGAATTGTTGACACAGGGTCAGATATAGTCGCTAGAATTCTCTGAAAAATTCTCGTTGAGATCGAGTGGGTAGGTGATTTTTGACTTTATTTTTTTTTTTTTTTCTTTTTTTTCGCAGATAAAAGCAACCCACTGGATTGGCTCCCTTACGAGGCTAAGATTACTTGATAAAGTTAGTTGTTCAATTGATTTGCTAGTAATATATGTACTGAATATAAAAGTTATTATAATTATAGTATGTTTGCTTGAAAGTGTGTGAATATGAGAAAAGAAGAAAAAAGAGTAAAATAAAATTTAACATTACTTATTGGAAATCTTTTTTCAATTGGATGAAACTATCAGCAGTTGCAATAGCTCTTCTTTTACCTTCAATGAAATTGATCATGTCGGTATAACTTTGAGGAACAACAGCATAGTAACCATTTTTAACTTCTTTGGCATCAGTTGACAGTTTGCCAACACCCAAACTTTCATTTTCATAAGAATATTTAGGAACAAAGAAAGAGTAAATAAAGGAACCAGTTTGTTGATTAACATCATGAGTTAATGGTCTGACAGAAGTATCAACTTTAACTTGAACGATTGTACCGGATTTTTTTAAGAAATCTGGGTTAGATGAAACATTCAGGAAAGCAGAAGCACCATAAAGGGAGAAATAATCTTCCAATTCTTCTTCAGAAATTGAAGTATTATTGTCGATAACACCTTGATCTTCGTTTTCAATGTCTTCATTAATACCTTTGACGTGTTCGGTATAAACGACTTGAGATCTGAGATAAAGAACACTACCAACTGGAACTGGGTTCTTAAAAGCAGTTGCGTCCAAAGAAATAAATCTTGGAGGAGCATGGGTGAAAGCAGCAGCACTACAGTAAGCCAACTCAAATGTTTGTTTCATAAGATAACCACCGAAAATCATATAACTGTGACGATTTCTGTATTGAGGTTGCATAAACATCACGGATTTTAACACAGTATCATGCATAAATGCCAAATTTTTTGGGGTATGACCTTGATCACTAACGAATTTCTTAAGTTTAGTAGAAGCTTTCCACAAGTTGTGCATCAAACCAGTTTCTTCACTGGTTGGTGCATTCACTCCTAAATGTTCTTTATTAGCTCTCAATTTTTTAGCAGCATTGTGAGATTCAGCACGAGTAAAATCAACCCATTCTTTTTCGTTCAATGGTAAAAGTCTATTAACTGGGAATGATCTATGAGTTTCTGGGTTTCTTGCCACAAAAGTGAAATTGGCAGAAAGGAAAACGTTTTCATCTTTAACGAATTCTTCGGTAATTTCACTATCTTTTGGGAAAGGATTCTCAGTGGAACTAGCTTTAATATTGATTTCCATAGATGATCTACCAACCCATACAACACTACCAGAAATCATCAAATTATATTTACTAATGTCATCAACTCTTTGTAACATACAAATACGGTCGACAGAAGCAGTAACAAGCATTGGTTCTGCAGGAGCACAATGCTTATAAGCAATAGTACCAGCCAAAGCATCTAAATCTTGGAAGATTTGACCAACTTTAAGTCTACCAAAAGCATTAATATAACTATCTAATAACCATCTATCTTCTTTGAATGGCAACAATAAAAATGCAAACGATTCACTTCTTTTTTTTTCTCTGATTTCGGTAGTACCTGGAGTAGTGTAACTATAAGAATCAAGGATTTTACCATGAGCCAATTGCTTTTGACGTTCGTTTAAAGCCTCAAACCAAGTAGCTTTTTGACCTTCTGTTTGGATACGTTTAGCTTCATTGACTAAATCATTAAGGATGGTTGCTGTTGCGTCAGGAGCTTCACTTGCTTTATCAAGATAGTCACTAACTTTCAAATTATCTTTTTTTATATTGTTGAAAACTTGAGCTTTGACACTGAAGCATCTAGTAGCAACAGCGATGTTGTTTGATCTTGAAATATTCAAGAATCTACCACCGGCGGATCTAAGCATTATAATTATTATACGAATATTTAGTTACACCAGAGACTGAATAAAATAAAAAATAAAAATCCCAACCTGATAACCTTGCAAAAAAAAAAAAAAAAAAAAATAAAATAAAATAAAAATAAAAATAACCTCTAAACTAAGAATTGATGAAAAAGAAAACAGAATAAAAAAAAAAAAAAAAAGAGAAAAAGAAAAAAAAAAAACAAGGAAATAGTAATATTCAAGAGATAAATTAGTGAGAGATGAGACCTCGGATTCCTTTTTAAATGTGACTTTTAGCAATTGAACTGATAAAAAAAAACTGTTTTTTTTTTTTTTTTTTGTTTTTTTTTTTTGTTGGTGGGATAATTTTTGTTGTCCGTGAAAAAAAAAAGAAAAATGAAAATGAAGTGAATAAAAATGGTTAAAAAAAGCGATTGGTTAAGAAGCCCTGTGTGATGTTGCCTAATGTTTGGCAGCAAAAGAGGGGTTGATGGTTTGGTTACATCACATTTAAACCATCAAATGATGTTCTTTTTTTTTTTGTTATTTTTGTTTTCTAATTCAATTCCAAAAATTTAATTTCAAATATTCCTCTATTTTTGGGTGCATCTTATTTAAATTACTACAACCCCATGTTAAGTTTATCTAATCTTTAATAGTATCGCGCTCCGCTGTAAAAAAAAAAAAAAAAAAATATGTCAAAAAGGGGAGACTTAGCTTTTTTTGTTTTTTTGATTTTGAATAGCCAAATAAGACTCCATCTTTTCTTTCTCTCTTTTTTTTTTTTTGTCTTCTCAGTTACTTTAGATACAGCTTAAAACTCTTGCATAGCATATTTAGCACGAATTCTTTAAGAAGTGATACACGACAATTCATGAGTTGATAACTTACCAAATCTATAAAACGTATTACCATCAGCTGATTGTATTAATCCGAAAAACGGAAAAACTTCATTTTCCTCGTCTTTTTGTGGGGAATTTGCCCTCGAAAAGAAAATACCAAAAAATGTTCCAAAAATATATAAAAATATATATAAATGGAACGTTGTTACATATTGAATATACCATAAATCAAATATCAAGAATAAAGAAAAAAAAATCATATTGATACTGTTCATATTTCAAAACACATATAGATCAAAATTATACCGCAAATAATTATTTGTGACACAACAATCTTATTCTACTCCTCATTTCACAAAGCGCAATCCAACTTCTTCAACTGTAGACCAGTGTTCTGGATTATTATTTTTTTTTTTTTTTTTTTTTTTTCATTCAATCTATGAAAATTACGTAAATAAAAATACAATTCAAAAACTTTAACCTTACAAAATCATATGTAGTCTCATATCCAATATCTCAAAATCTAATCTATGTCAGATAGATAAAAAGTTTCTTTCATGGAGTTTTTTTTTTTTTTTTTGAACGATGTGCGGCTGAACAAAACAGCCAGAACTTATTTTTGTCTCTAGTTTGGTCGTAAATACTACGTGTGACCCCAGAAATTAAAAGCTCTTTTGGCAGTCATATATCAACAATCTTAATTGTTCAATTACTGATTATATTCTTTTGAGTGTTTTTCGCTACTTTCTAAAGAACTTGAAAGAAAAAAGAAAAAAAAAAGAAACAGCGAATCACACATTGTTTGTGTAAGCAAGTCTCTGCAGGTGGCAAAAGAATCGCACAGCAACAGCAGCTAAAACATCGCATATAATCTAATAATCAAGGAGCAAAAACATCTCTTATTCATATATATAAAGATCTTATTTTATTTAAAAATACATATTTTTTTTTTATATCAATTCATTTTAAATATTATCAATTCATTTTAAATATTATCAGATTAATACTTCACTACACTTGAATCATAAAGAAATAATACTCAAACAATTAATTTTATTTATAATCATTCCTCTATTAAAAATGGCTTGTTCTTGCTCTACTACTTCCCAATCACAAAAATGTGCTTGTCCTCCACATCAGTGCACATGTGAAATCCAAACTAAATCTTCTTGCAAATGTCCTGCTGGTAAATGCACTTGTAGTGGCAAAACTTGCAAATGTCCACCAGGTGAATGTACTTGCGATGAATCAAAATCTTGTTCTTGTTCTTGTCCTCCAGGCGAATGTACTTGTGGTAACAAATCAAAATCTTCTAATTGTTCTTGTCCTGCAGGCAAATGCTCTTGTGCTAAAAAAACTTGCAAATGTCCACCAGGTGAATGCACTTGTGCTGAATCAAAATCTTCTTCTTGCTCTTGCGGTATAGAATCTTGCAAATGCCCTGCTGGTAAATGTTCTTGTGGTAACAAATCAAAATCTTCTACTTGTTCTTGTCCCCCAGGTAAATGCACTTGTGGCAAAGAATGTTCTTGTTCTTCAAATTCTTGTATCTGTGGTACAGAGTCTTGTACTTGTACTCAAAGCACTTGCAAATGTTCTGATTGCAAAGTCCACAAGAGCGCTTAATTCAAAACTTATCTATTCTGATTTTAAAACAAACAATTTGATGATAACAAAAACATCATAATAATTGTTTTCTGAAAAGAAAAAGAAAAAAAAGGTATCTATTCTAGTTTTTATTTTGTTATTCTTCCATATTTTGCATTCACATATGTAATCTACGTATTTTTTTTCTTCAATTTTATTTAGTGGTGTTCTTTTTATATATAACCAAATTCATTTATAATCATATCAAGCTTGTTTTTTTTTCATCCTTACGAAATATATTCTAGTAAGCTGAAAATACTATTCAAATATAGCTTCTTCAACTATGAGTTTTGTTTAATTTTTATTTTTTACGCGTAATTTTCTGGCATCTCCGAAAAGATATAGCGCGAAAGAAAAACATATAATTATATATCGATATAGTTGGACTCAAAAATAGTTGGTAAAAGTTATACATTTGATTTATCGCTTATATTATCAAATGTAAACGTCTACAAAATCTCAAGATAGATGTGCTGCCAAAAATCGATGACGCGTTTGTGAGTGAAAGAGTGATGATTTAAGCGCTTTTAGTACTTCTATTGTCTCTACATCAAACTGATGGCATCGTTTATTTACATTTCTACAGATTGGTCCGTAATTGATTTTACTATTATAATCTATGATATTGAAAGCTACTAAAAACTGATTGAATAAATGCTGATAATATAACCAAATTCAGCGTTTATAATTTTTATTCAAGATATCCTCCTTCCCTTTCTGACTGTATATATATTTAGAATAGCCTTTTTTTTTTTCAATAGTCAACGAACATAGTTTGCATATTATTGCTCGTAGGTAATCTTATTTCAACCAACCACCCAACTTTTTCAACTCATCGACAGGGGGGAAAGTTTCAACCCTTTTTTTTTTTTTTTTTTCTTTATTTTTTTCAATTTTCCAATCCATCGTTGACGCACAGTTGATGAAGCAGGTCAATGTCGGTTCTTGTATATTGACTTTAACTCTGATTTTTTTTTCACATAAAAAAATTTTTCATATAAAAAAGATTTTCCAACGATCCCACCGCAACCCACCGTGTCCGTGTTTTAGTTTGACCCTGATCCCATCAATCTAAGAATAAGCAAATAATCAAATCTATGAAAACATAAAAGATTAAATGACACTATATTATAAAAACCATTTGAATTATAATTTCTTTTTTTGTATTTCATTTTTAGATTTTCTTCTAGTACTACTTTTTAATTCTTGGTGTATCCCCTTCTCAAGGCAGAAAGAATAGGGGGGCCCTACTCCTGCCATTCTGCAACGTTCTGCAACTGGCCCTTCCAACATGTACGCTACAAAAAATATAAATCAAAGGCGCGAAATCTTGATCAAACAGACATATACACACGCTCATCTATTTCAACAAGTCAAAAAAAAAAAATAAAAAAAAAATAAAAAAAAATTTAAATCATATGAAAACCATGTAATGATTTAACAAAGTCATTTCCCTCTTCTCCCCCTTTTTTTTTCTTGTCTTTTTACTTTTATATTTTCTTGTTCTTGTTCTTGTTCTTGGTCTTTTTGATTTTCAAAACGTATTTTATCAGGTTTAATATCCATTCTTTTACCATCCACTTAACCCACTCTCATTTACAACACCGTCATTCTTTTTGGCACCAAGTTTCATTTGAAATTCATATTCATATTACACTAAACCCTACAGTCACAGCCATTCTTCAACCTATTGATTCAACTTCATTACTGAAAAGATACCCAATAATAATACCAATAATAATAATAAAAAAAAAAAAAAAGATATTTCTTTTTTCTTTTCCCTCCTCTTCAATCCCCTCTATGTTTGTGCCGAAAAATAAAATTCTTCCAGTTGGAGGTTTCCTTATTCAAACAATATGTGCAATCACAACTTCATGGCCATTCAATAGTCAATACCCGCTCGTGGCTCGTGTTAATGATCAATACCAATTTCAACTTTCTTCAACTACATTCAACGATCCAAATAATAATGACATTCAATATTCTTTAGATGGTAATCCAGATTGGCTTACAGTTGATTCCGATGGAATCTTAACAGGAACTCCACAACTATCGTCATCCAATAGTAATTCTCTGTTAATACTGTTTAATATAGTTGCTGACGATGCTTTTAATCAAAGCGCTCAACTCCAAATATCAAATTCTCCTGCCCCAAAACTATATTCAGATAACTGTATACTCGACCAACTTTCAAGCTATGGTAATACAAATGGTGTTGATGGGCTTATTCTTGTTCCAGGTGATGAATTTTCCATTTCGTTTAGCAAAGATAAAACTTTTCAAAAAGTTGAAAATGACATTGTTGCATATTATGGTTTAAGTGAAAATAGAACTTCTCTTCCACCTTGGATCCAATTTTCAGAAACAGATTCAAATTTGACTTTTAGTGGTACTGCCCCTATTGTCAACTCTAACATTGCTCCTTCAGTTGAATATTCTTTCAATTTGATTGCTACCGATTATCCTGAATACAGTGGAATAATTACCGAATTCAAACTCATAATAGGTGCTCATCAATTAAGTACTTCAATTACTTCCCCTTTACAAATCACCCTCGACGATTCAACTACAAATTCATTCAATATTTCAATTCCATTAGATTCGATATATCTCGATGGTCAAACCATCAACCAACAAAATGTGTCTGACATTATCACCAACGAAAGTTGGGCCCAAGTCGATCAAACTAATAATAGAGTTTATGGCGAATTACCATCCAGCAATGATGGTTTCACCGTCACAATTTATGATTCTTTCCAAGATTCAATCTATTTAGTTTATTCTTCAAACAATTCTTCCAATTCTTCATCATCCAACTCCTCCTCTATAAACTCAAATACATCAACATCTAACAATACAACAATGATTGACATCAACAGCAGCAGCAATAATTCTAGTTTGAGTTCAAATTCCACTCTTTTGGATACAACAGATATGCCTTCTATTGTAAATGCCACCCAAGGTCAATTTTTCCAATATCAACTCCCTCAAACAATGTTTGATAAAGATACAACTGCCATCTCGGCTTCATACCTGGCTAGTTGGTTGACTTTTGATAGCTCAAATTATACATTTTTCGGACAAGCTCCAAGCTCCTTTGATAAAATTCAAGTCACTTTAACTGCAAGTCAACTTTCTAAACGTGATGATAATCAATTCAGTTTTACCATTGAAGGCACAAAAGCTTCAACTTCTACTACTACAAATGATAAAAATAAAAAATTGGTCATAATATTGGGAGTAATAATCCCAATTTTATTCTTATTAATTCTTGCATCTGTATTTTATTATTTGAGAGTTTCAAGACAAAAACAAACAGATCCTGAAAAAAATATGGAGTCACATGTTTCCAGAAATAGTATCTCAATTGTTCGAGAAGTACATTATCAAAAGAATAATAATACAAGTCAATCTTTCATTACTGCAGAAGAAGATTTCAAAGGTGAAGATGAGGAACAGATATCGAAAACCATTTCTAATGATTCTCGTTATGATGGATCAAAAGAAAAACCAAATGAAGATTTTTATTTTCAATTCGATGATGATTATAATTCCAGTAATGTTGCAAATTGGCAAATTGTGAAAGATGAAAGTTCCAATGGATCCTTATCTCAAAAGAAAAGTAAAAGTTTCACAGAGAGATGGCTGATCAATAAGAAGACACGTCCATACAAACCCACTAATGTTGCCGATGATGAACATAATTTTGTTGAGGCAAAAAATGACCATGATGGTAATTCAAGTGATAATGGTTCAAGTTCATCTACTACTGATGTTGAATTCAATGAAAAATTTGACAACGATAATGAAGATGACAAAAGATATCATCAATTGATTTTCCAAACTTACGGAAATTATAACGACGATAGTGTTGACAAATTCACCAACAATACAACTGGAACAGGAAATACCCAATACTTAAATACTATGGAGTATTTACCTCCTAAAAGTAGTTCTGGTGATACTCAGCAAGGAGACTCGAAACAAGAACAAGATGTCGCTGCACTTTCAACAGAAAACTTACTTGACTCTCCAGCTCGATTGAATCGCTCTGAAAGCCAAAATGAAGCAATCACTAGAACTGAAAGACAGCTTATTGGTTTAAATTTACCAAATGATAGTCTTGAAGGAGCTAGATTTAAAATGGCTCAAAAAAATAGAAAAAGCACAAATCTCTCAAAAGCTAAAGAATTTTTCAAAGGTTATACTAGAGAAAGTTATAATAGAGATAATGAGCAAGTAGTTAGAAATTCTCAAAGAGCAATTCCAAAGAAATCTTGGAGACATGTTGTCGATTCAACAAGGCTGAAATTTGGAAATAAAAGACAAGATTCAATAAATTCTTTGGCCACGGTTTCTACTGATGAATTATTTAGTATGAGGTTAACAGAAGATAAGCCTTTAGATGCTGCCATCGCAGATATCACCTATGAAAATTCTATGAATTTTAAAAGGTTAGATAGTCATGGTAACGCAATTGATTATAGGGATTCGGTAGCATCTTCCAATTATGAAGGTAGTGAATCCAATAATAATTCTGATGACGACGAAAGTAGCCCACCATCATCTGACAAAAAGGCTAGATTTTCAACTGCGCGTTTCAACTTAGATGTAGTTCAAGAAAATCATCAAGAAGGTAATAGTCGTGATGAATTGAGTACTGAAGTAGGAAGAAATGGGTTATTAAATGCTAGTGAAGATTATGCCAGTAATGCACAATCCACCTTTAACAATACTTCAAGTATAGCTAACAATTCTAACGGTAATCAAATGTTATGGTATTCAGAACAACTGAGAGCACAAAAGGCAAATCATTCACGGAAAAGAAATATTAGCCAAACATATTCAAGTTCATCTGGTTCTAATACAAAGTCTAATAAAAGTGGCACAGCATCAAGCCACAATAGTCCTTACAATCATTTGAAAGAGGATTCATTTTCATTTGATGTTAGCAATTCATTACCAGTAATTTATTCTCCTGATATAACTTCCAACTTCAATAGTGGTTTCAATACTGCACCATTAAATGTTCCTCAAAGAAATCCAAATCGCTCATTAGCTTCAGCAACTTATCAACAGCAACGCAAGTTGAAGAGAAATATTAGTGAAGTTTCGACAACTACATCCGGCAGTGACCCCAACTCAACTGCTATTCCTGGAGTTCTTATCAAAAATTTCAAGAATATGAATAATATTAGCCAAATTAATGACAATAGAAATAATACTGTTCTTAGCTCTGTTGATAGATCGAGTCTTGGAACTGACAATTTTGGTGAGTCAACAATCAATACTGATGATTTAAATTTAAGTCTCCCAGTATTTTCTCCTGGAAGTGAATCAAGTGAAGAATTTTCCCAAAATCAACTGACAAATAGAATAATAAGAGATGGTATTTATAATCCTAATACCACTCCTGAAGCAAGATTGATTGAATTGGACAGCGAGCGTAAAACTAGTCAACATATTGTCAATCCTTCAAATATTACTCTCACTTAAAAAGTGGGAACTGGCAGGGAAGAATAAAGAAAAGAAAAGAAAAGGCGAAAGGGAAGATGACAAGTCTAGGTAGTTAATGATTCTTTATGGTTAAAAGTTGGATATGTTTTGTTTATTTTTTATTTATTTTTTATTTATTTTTTATTTTATTTTTTATTTTATTTTTGTATTAAGTATTTCTAATTTTTTTTTTTTTTTTTTTTTTTTTATTATGGTTGATTCAATTGTCTTGAGTTCTGGTTATTTTTTTTCTTTCTTTTCTTTTTTTGCTATTTCTTTAGATTTGGTTTCAAAACTACTATATTTCTTTTTTCTATTCTATTTTTTTTATTATTAAAAATCAATTTGAATTATTATATTAATGAATATTGTAACATAGTTAGAGCTCACAATTAGAGAGAGATATTACAATAGACCCAGATTGTTTTTATCGACTGATAATTGAGCTTTAACCATACCAGTGTCACGGTTATTTTCAGTGTATTTGTTGAAATTATTTTCGATAGTTGACACAAAAAGAGCAACACGTTCAAATTATTATCATTAAAAGAAGTATTCGATTTACACAACCACAAAAAAAAAAAAAAAAATAATAATCTGGGGATGGAGACGATCTACACGCACAAGAGAAAATAAAAAATGAAAATCCACGCATGTGATTCTTGTGATAACATGCATTTTTATACTCTAATATACAATTTAGTCTAATTTACAAAACAACTTGTGAATATGAACAAAATCATTCATCTTCAATGTCAGCCCAATCGATTTTATTGTCCAGCAAATCTTTCAAATCTTTATTGAAATTCTCTTGTTTAAGTTTTTCGTTTTCCAATTTTAATACTTCAATTTCAGCTCGTAATTGGGCAATAATTTCATATGGGTCTTCATCATATTTATTATTCATTTTATGGTTTTTTTTTCTTGAATTATCATTGTGATTATCTGGTTTCTCTTGATGTCTATTATCAATCTCCTCTTCATGCTTTTTTCTAGTGTTGCCATTTTGATGATCCCATTTCTTATCATTTAATTTTGTGTCGTTGATTTTCTTTTCTTTGTATTGTTGTCTTTGTTGTTTCCTTGTATTATCTTCTTGATTATCATTTGGAATGAGACCCATTCTCTTTGCTAATAATTTAGCATTAGGTGACAAATCTTCCAAATTGCCATCTTCAGATTCAGAAGAAGAGCTGTAAACTTGTTCGTCGTTATTGTTTGTGTATTTAGGAGATACTCCGATTCTGTCAAACAAAGATGTGCTTTTATTATTCTTGTTATTATGATTATTTCTTCTTGGAGAATGCTGGTTTTTGGAATAAGACAGAGTCATGTTATTACTGTCCGAATCATCTTCATTGGATTTTATTCTATTGAATAAAGAATTTTCATTTCTTCTTGTGTGGTTATTTCCTCTTCTATTTTTGTGATTTTCGGAATATCTTGAAGACATTGTGTATAAAAAAAGAAAAAAAAAAGCAACTAATGAGGGAAGTTAAAAGATGTAGAGCAAAATCTTGAGGAGAAACGATGATAACTGAAAAAAAACTAAAATATACTAGGAAATACTAATCTCAAACAAGAATCCAAACTAAAATAGAAAAGAAAAAAGAGACTGGTTTTGTTATTGTTGTTGTTTTTTTATTCTTCCTTGTTTTGTTTCTTTTTCTTTTCAATCTTTTTTTTTTTTTTTTTTATTTCTTTCTTTTTTGGGAGGCTGGAGTTTATAACAAAAATATACGCAGTCACCTGCATGGAAGTTCTGCATGGAATAATTTTATTATTTCAAGTCTTTTCATTTTCAATCAATTTTGATTACCAATTTGGTGTTCTATGAATAATTCATAATTACATTTTAATCAATTGCTCACTTCAATGATATATCTACCGTACGGATGTGTTGTGTTTTTTTGTTTTTTTTATCTATTTTGTTCATTTGACTTTTTTTGTTTCTTTTTTTTTTTCCATGTCAATATTTATTATTATCTTTTCTGTTATCAGATGACAGATTTCCGACTCCGTAATATCGATCAAAGACCTCGCCTGTACAACAACTGAATACTTCAAGTTGAAAAAAAAAATTATTCTATGTGATTTGAGATTTCTCTATATCTCTCTTCAACACAGATATTCTAATAAATTGTATTTCAATCATCATCTTCTTCAGAATTTTAGACAAAATGTACTATAAAGAATTCCGACTGACTTTCGGTTCATGAAAAATATTAAAAAAAAAAAAAAAAAAAAAAAAAAAAGTAAAGCGTGAAAATGAAAAGGATAACTCATAAGCAATAATATATGTCACAGTATTATAATTAGAATTACCCATCATTCTCTATTTTGTTCCACAAAAATGGCAGCTAGTAAAAGACTTCCTCCTTCTTCAGTAACTCAAATAAAAATTCCAAAAGAAGCTTTAGTGGATGCTCCTCATGCAAATAAACCAATAACAGGATTGAGGCTAAAACCGTCAAAGGCGAATAACAGTAGTACCCAACTTTCTGACAAGCCGAAAAATAACCCAAATTGGAGAGAACTTGGACTTTATATCGACCCTTTGGGTGGAAAGAACCCAACTGGAATCTTAACAAGTTTAAATTCTCAAGATATTGCAAATGATTTGATCCTCAATAACAAAAACCCGTTAAGAACCCCATTAAAATATAGAATTTGCAATCATTGTGATAGACCCATTCTTGATAATTACATCGAAAATCATATAAATCAATGCATTGAAAGAAAGAAAAACCCTCCAAAACCACCATCTGTGATCTTAAGTAGTGGTAATACTACTAGCCGTCGCAGTAATTCAATAACAGAAATTAATAGTCCAGTACCAATTATCAATACAACGACACTTAGTAACAATAATGGTGCTCTTCCAACAATAATCGAAAAATCATCTACTCCATCAGTAATCAATAGTCCTTCAAATGTTAATGCACAATTAAAAAATCCTCGAAAGCGTAAATTGGATAGAGAAAAAGAAAAAGAAGAAGCAAAACAATTAAGAGAACTTAAAAAACAACAGAAAAAGGAAGAAAGAGAACAAAAGAAATTACAAAAGAAAGAAAAAGAAAAAGAACAAAAAGAAAAAGAACGTGAATCTAAAAAATTACAAAAACAAATGGAGAAAAAGGCAAAGTCAACAGCAAATGCTAAATCGAAAAGAGGACCCGTTGATGTCGAAAAACAATGCGGGGTTCCATTAAAAGATGGTGGATTTTGTGCTAGATCTTTGACTTGTAAAACTCATTCAATGGGGGCTAAAAGAGCAGTTCCTGGTAGATCTGCCTCTTATGATACTTTGTTGGCAGCGTATCAAAGGAAAAATCAAGTTAAAACTTTACAAAATTCCGCATTGGCTCAAGCTGAAAAAGATAATTTGGATCATGGTGGCTCCCAATTCTTGGATTCAGATGAAGAAACTTATCAAGTCATGCAAGGGGTCAAACATAGTTATGCTATGCCTTTAAGCTTCAATCATAAAATCCCAATCCGTTCAAAAACTAAATTCATTAGGATGAGAGAATTCTATAGTAATGGATTTGGTAATGGGAGAGGCTCAAATACATCTCTTTCTGGAAGAATGGTTCTTTATAAACAATCAAATCCTGAAGAATTTGCAATTAGACCAAAAGTTTTGCCAGCTTCCGCAGTTGCTGCCGCAAGAAATTATCAGTATCAAAATTATCAACTTCAGAAACAGCAGCAGCAGCAGCAGCAGCAGCAACAACAGGCAGCAGCTATGGATCATCATATGCTACAGAAGCAACCCCAAGAACAAGCACAAAAGTAATGACTAATGAAACCTATTTTTTTTTTTTTTTTTCAATTATTTTCTTTGATCGAAATCCCTTGTATACGCTTTAATGTAAATTATGTTCTACAATTTCATTTAAAATTACATATATTACAAAATTTATAAAATAGGACAGAAAAAAGAAACAAGAAACAGCCAACAAAAAGATAGTATAAAATAAGGATACAACAAGCCATAAAAAGCCCCATCCTCTTTCAGACTTTTTGTCTTTTGCTTTCTTGTTGTTCATCATCATCTTCTTCTGAACTTTCTTCATCTTCACTATCCCATTCATAGTTTGGTAAAATACTGTCTGCGTTCCTTTTCTTTGATTCATCACCTTCTCTTTCTACTTTTTGAACAGACGGTACTTTTTGTACAGGGGCCATTTTTTGAGCGATAGCAGCTTGATTTGAATCATGTTGAACAGACAGTATTTTTTGCGAATGAGGAGCTTGTTGGGAACCATGCTTAGGTCTCGTTTCATGCAGTTGTTGTGTTAATCCCATTTTAGCCATTTTCATTCGTTTTGCCCTTTCTTCTCCTCTTTTTATCCATTGTTTTTCAATAATTGGCAGAGCTGAAACCAACTCTTTACTTGAAACGCCATCACTTATTGATTGTAAAATTTTTTTCACCACAGAATAATGATTCCCGTGTTCTTTATCATCTCTAAATCTAAGAATATTCCATTCTCCTTCTTTGTTTCTCCGAACCTCTGCCACACGAAAATTCAATGGTTGTTCCAATCCTTTTAATTCTTCCCATTGCTCATTTGTTATCGTTAAATCATTAAAATATTCATATCCGTTTTCCCCTTTCCAGACCGATAATTCAATCTTTGGCTTACTATCATAATCGTAATATTCTTCTTCATCATCTTTATATAAGTTAAACTTCAATTCTATTCGAAAATCAATAGTGTTTTCTTCTGCTGGTTTCCATTTTAATAATGTATTATCTGTTTCGAAAATATATGGGGTCTCACAGCATGTAAAAATTAATCCATCGGAAACATGTGGTAACACAGGTAAAGAATCCAAAACTCTTGGAATCTTTGGACATGTGCTCATTTTTTTAGGACTAACTTTAAATGCAAATGCAGAACTTTCTTGGGGAAATTTAGATCTGTAATAATAATGCGGTACTAATAAATCCGCCAAATGTTCTAATCGTTTTTCGGCAAGTCGCTGAGTGTACAGAATAGAATTTACCGCCAATAAATCAAATATCAAATATCTTAATTCTTTCGTTCCATCAGGTTTCTTATCAATTACCAATTCCCCGTCCACTAATGTTTCATTTTGTGGTTGATTTAAATTTTCTTTACTTCTTGGAAAATGAATGTTTTGAACTCGATAAAATTCATATGAACGAGTTACCAAAAAAACACCTTCTTCATAAGTTCCATCCTCAAGTTTTTCAGCGAGAATTAACATTAGGCATCTTAATCCATCAGACTTCTCACAAACATAATAATCGTGCTTGCATAACCTTTCTTCAATATGACGTCGTTCAAAACTAATCGGTTGACTTCCTGGAAATTTATCTATTTTGCGAAATCCTGTAATTTTGGCAATCGTTTGACGTAATGTGATGGCAATAGGTTCAGGTTGCAATTCACCTGGAATTTCAGGCATATCACGCTCATCTAACATCATTTTCATCCTCTATGTTCTTATTTGTATTGTGTTATTATTTTGTAAATAAATGAGGTTGAAGGGGATATTACTATTTATTATAACATTAAGTGGGAAAGAAAAAAAAAAAAAAAAAAATAAAAAATAAAAAATAATATGTATCAGCACGTGATATGTAACGTGATAGATTATCTTGCAAGCATAGTAAGCTATCAACTTTTCCTAAATTAGGTTTTTCCTCTAGGATTAGTGTCGTTATTTTAGTGTATATGAGAGTGAGTTGGATTTGGTGTTTCATTGCCTTTGTTATTTAGATCCGCCCGTTAGGTCTTTTTATGCAGCAGTGCTTACTTACCCAATTCTATAATGTCTATAAGGTCCTCAAGTAGCAATCTTATTTTCTTGACTTCAATATCCTATGAAACACAAAAAATATTCAACATGCATAAATGCTATTGCAATATAAGGAGTGAGTAAAGAAAAGAAAAAAGAAAAAAGAAAAAAAAAAAAAGAAAAAAAAAAAAAGAAAAAAAAAAAAAAAAAACATGTTCTTTTACAATAATTGTGGTACCTTGTTAATATTACTCGTAAGAAAAGCCAATGAATGACCTTATCAATAAAACCATAAAAAAAAAAATATTTTTTTCGACACGTAAAACTAGATTTATATTGAAGAATGAACAAAAAACGAAAAATGATTCATACATTTATGAACTAAACTATATACTAAACAGAAAGGGAAATCTAACAATAACATCAATTTTTGCTAAATAACAAAAATCAATGGCAAAATTGATATGAACGAATATATCAATGAAACAAAACCCTCAAAGTATAATCAAATAAAATCAAGATAATAAATCAA